>CM076610.1:48493144-48593842 GCA_038502775.1 Hippodamia convergens
CTCACAACAAGAGGCGAGCAACATAAGACACACTCCTGCAGCTTTGCTGGGGTTCCAGTCATCTTCGTCGTCCAGTTCTTCTTGTTTGGTGAGTTTCTGAAGGAGAATAGTACGATGTATTGGAGGGCTCCTTTTGCATAGTGTCTGGACACCCTGTTGAAAAGAATCGAAAATTAAAGAATGATCATACTATGACAGTAATGCAAATCAGTTGGATATACAGGGTTCTATAGAATATTTTTAGGCAGGGTTCGACCGATATATATCGCCGATATTTATCCTGATATATATCATGATATATATCGATATTTATAAGGATTGATATATATCAAGGATATTTATAAATTTACTAAAATTTGCGATTGTGTGTAAAAATTTCATAATCAATCGCGATTTAAGAGCACACCAATCTCACCAATGCTTACCGACAAACCGACCGTTTGTACGTCGAAGAAGCAACGTATTTTCGGGGAATCCCATACATCTTCAGACTTCGCCGTGAAATCTTCATTGCTATTCATTGTGCTCTTGTTTTTTTTTGTTTGAATATTTGAACAAAAAGCACGTTCACGTATATAGCTGAAGTTTGCAGTAGTAGCAATATGAGATGGATATGAGATGAGGCCACTGCATCTGCACAGGAAATTTTTAATAATCCGATAATGAACCTTTGATAAATTTATCAAATAACTTTTTATTTTTGTTGTTTTCGGTTTTTGAGAATCTTGAATTGTTTTTTCAATAAATTTGATAACTGAACTTGTGAATATGTTCGATGTATCGACTTCTTTTTTAGAAAAAACTTGAAATATTGTTCATAAAAATAAATATCAGAAAGTTGATATATATCGGATATATATCGATATATATCCGATATTTTGATATTTATATAAATATCATGATATTTTCGAACCCTGTTTTTAGGAAAGACACATATTCAGGATTGAAATTCTTAAGATGAGCTTCAAGTAAGAAGACAACTTCTTGTATATTTTTTGAAGGTTCTAGGATTTCCGGTTTTTCTGGAAGTGACATCAACTTTCGTTTTTCAAATGAGAAGACCCATTTTTTATTGCATAAATAGATTCTCCATTGAATTCTGAGTCTTTTTGATTTCAAAAGTTAGAATTTTCTCGAAAATTCTCTTTAAATGAGGAAATACGAAAAAAAAAGCTCTAAATTGAACTCTGTTGAAATACAGACAACGTCCAGGTTTTTTCATTAAAAATTCTCATTTTTGAGAATCTCCTAGAAGAAAGGCTGATGCTTCTTTTCCGATAGCGTGATTCTTAGAATATGATACAGGGGGTGACAAATTCTTTGTCGAAGTTAGAAGTGAAGAAACATCAAAAAATCGTTTTTTCAAATTGGAACGCCATTTTTTTGAAGCATTTTCGAAATCTTTGTCAAAAAATAATAAGAGCATACGTCCTAGACTTCTATCCTAAAATGAATATTTTTCGAGATATTCAGGAAAAACGATTTTGTCTTCAATTTTCAATGTCATTCTGAATGTGTTTTTTTTACTGGGAAAATAATTAGCAGTCAAGTAAATTTTTGGATTATCTGAAATTGAGATATATTTTCTATAATTCAGTCAAGTTAAGTTCTTGAATTATCCTCTGTAATGCAAGAGCAACAATTGGTTTAAAGTTCTCAATGTGGGTATTAGTGAAGTCAACGTAAAAAACTCCCAGGAATACAAAAAAAAATTTGTAATAATTTCTAATACTTTTGAAAGAATATTTAACAGAACATGTATAACAGTTTCATTACTGAAAATTAAAATTCCCTACCATGACAAAAAAGGAATTCTCCAGAATTAAGAATTTGCGGAAATTATCCTGAGCTTCAAAAATAAAGAAAAACTGAATTCGTCTGAAATATAAGAAAATATTTTCTCGATTTCCAAAAATGTCACTTCACCGCAAACTATTTTCCAGTAAAAAAAAAAACACATCCGGAATGAGATTGAAAACTGAAGACAAAATATTCATTTTGGGATAAGTTTTGGACGTGTGCTCTTATCATTTTTTGACGAAGATTTCGAAAATGCTTCGAAAAATGGGGTCCGATTTGAAAAAAAACGATTTTTTGATGTTTCGTCACATCTACTTTCTGACAAAGAATTTGTGACCTCCTGTATCATATTCTGAAAATCGCGCTTTCGGAAAAGAAGCATCAGCCTTTTCTTTTCAGAGATTCTAAAAAATGAATTTTTAATGAAAAAACCTCGAAGTTGTCCGAGTTCAATTTTGAGATTTTTTTTCGTATTTCCTCATTTAAGGAGAACTTTCTCGGGAAAATTCGAACTTTTAGAATCAGAATTCAATGGAGAATCTATTTATGCAATGAAAAATGGGTCTTTCCATTTGAAAAACAAAAGTTGATGTCACTTCCGGAAAAACCGGAAGTCCTAGAACCTTCAAAATATATACGAGAAGTCGTCTTCTTACTTGAAGCTCACCTTTAAAATTTCAATCCTGAATCTTGTGTCTTTCCTAAAAATATTCTATAGAATAACCCTCTATGATAAAACTTACCTAGATGGCGTTTTACCACTTTCTTGGGCCTCAGTATCTTCAATGGCAAGGTCAACTTCTTCATCACTAACGTTGGACCAAAATTCGATGCCTTGTAAAGAGACAGCGTCATTTTCTGATTTCATCGCTTCGAGAGTGATAGGAAATAGGGCTTGTCCCATATATGGTTCCATATGTTGGTAATAAAGTGACATGATTTTTACCAAACACTGTAATGCTGCAACCTGAAAGGAAATTCATCATGCCCTTTACTGTGTATGTGCAAAAACATAAATATTGCAGATTTATCAAAAGCGATGAATCATTTGACGTGTTCTAACAAAGATAAGCATTTAAAAAAAACGCACATTAAAAATCAATTTTGATTATATTTTCAGAAGAATCAGTAATCTTGTGCTTTCGGCATGTGAGAAATTGAGAACCAAATTGCGCACGTGCGAAACAGTGTCATATGTGAATTTCGTTGCGGTAATTTATAAAGTACCTTGCCCAGTTGTATTTCTTTTTGTGATCTTGAGGTAGGGAAAATGAACCTAACCTAACTTAACATAACCTAACCTGAATGCGGATCGATGTTTTCTTTTTTATCCGATTTTTTTTCAACTTTTGGTAGAAAAAATGAACCTTACCTAACCTTGTTAAACTAAACTATATAAGACTATATCAGAGCTGTATCCGAGGTAAATGGAGTATATTTATGAGTTTCATTTATTTTTTTTCTCGAAAATTACTGCCTCCCCAGAGCTGTGATTGAGACTGTAGTATCAGAAGTCCTATAGATTCACTGTGCAAAATATTTTTAAAATCGGTGACGGGGCCTATAAAATTTATAATAACCGGATAATCACCCATGTATGAATTAATCTCTTTGCGTTTGAATTTTGCAATTATTCAACTTTTCCTCAACTGATATGATTCACTAATTCGAGTTCAAATTTTCGAAGGCGTAGACATTGTACACTTGAATGCTTATATTTAATGGATATTCAATAGTCGTCAACTAAGTCAAAATCAAGCAGAATACACTTGTCTCAAAATGTTCAACGCATTTCTTAAAGAAATGAGATTTATTCCGAAGCTGAGTACATTTAAAACAAAAATTAAAGCGTTTATAATAATGTGTCGATGAATTTTATGCTCTGTGAAAAATTCCCATCAATGAGATATTTTGTGAATACTTTGTGCTAATTTAACTTCATCCCCTTATTTTGCAATCATTTTTCTGTTATGATGATTTGTAGTAATTATGAGGAATCAATAAATATTATTATTATTCATAGGTAGTTATACTTTATACAGATCCATAAACTCTCATCCTGCCAATTAGATTTACTTCTGAATAAATTTCAGGATATATCATTATATGAATAGAAATAAAATGATTTCACATATTTATTTTGACTCCTTTAATTATGACCTGTCAGATTGCACTCACAATTTGTGAGCCACAAAATGATCCTGAATCATCATATATTTTACGAGTTGTAATTTCCACAAACTCTCATTATACAACTACTTTCAAATTCTTTGAGAAATATACGTTTAGTTCTTACATTGGCTTTGAACTCTTCAAATACCTGAATAATTGTCTGATCTGGCAACACTGCTGCTTCTAGACAGGACGACCTCAAGGTCACATGCCAAAAGTATAAGATTCCCAGAATTTTAGGAAAATTGTTTTCTACAGATATTTGTGATTCTTACCTTCACTTGGGAATCAGGTGACTGTGTAGTTTCGCAAACTACTTCCATTATATAGTTCCTTTCTGTGATTTTCTCAAAGTTAGCTTTGGTAAATTCAAGAGAATTGAGGAGCGCTTGAGTTGCAGCCAGCCTCACTTGATTGCAAGTTTCCTGACTCCTCATTCCATGTATGATAGCAGTTAATATATCATTCGATTGTGTTACAAGGACGTCTGAATCAATTTCTTGACATATGTAACCTGAAAATATGCATTAGAATTTGATCTTACAAGAATTTTCCCGCATTTTTACCTATCGCTTCCAATGTGGCTTCTTTCTGCATTTCTGTAGAGTGAGGTTGAACCACATTGTTTACCAGTGTACTTATTAGATCTGGCCATTGTCCCTGCGGTAATTCTGTCACAGCAATATAAGCAACACATTGTGCTGCAGAGGAAGGTCGATTTGTTTCAGTACCTAGTGCTCCAACAACCTGTAATTATGTAACTGATAAAACAAAATTTTTGAATATAATTGGAAAACTTACATTCTTTTTAACATAACTACGTATCTCTTCAGGAAAACTAAGCCATCTTATCTGAAAGGTTTGTTTGATGTTAGGGTCTTTAGAGGTAAGTTGATTTTTGAGCTGTAAGCCTGCAGCCATACGAGCCACTGGACTATTTCCTCCATGCCTCAGGATTTCAGATAAGGTCTTTATAAATTGTACGACGTTCGTGAGAGCAGCCTGTTCAAGGAACGAGGAAGCTTGTTCCAATTCTGTCTTGTCTGGAATATTCGATAAACAGTAGGTTAGTTTTTATTCGCCAATATAGGATATAAATGAGAAATGGGACTGAGTAACTAACATGAAATCGAGGTATTACATGAATGTATATTTCCTATAATACTAAAATCGATATCTTTATTGTAGTAAATAAAACTTGTGAATATAGATAAATCATGGGGTAATGACCTTGTAAAAAATATAAGGTTACAACTGATGAAAGTAAGAAATCAGGCATTATTGAGAAAATTATAAAGAAACTAACACAGAAATCTAATAAGAATAAATACTACCAGCGTACAGGTGGTAGAATAAAACATAAAAGGTACTTACCAGGAGAGACTGTTTTTTCAAGGATGTGGATTAATTGTAACGTTTCTTGATGCATTGTAGTATATCAAAATTGTTTAACTCTTAAAAATGAAAAATATGATAAATTTCCTAAGACGTTAACCGGCTTACCACCACATGTGAAATTATCCACAGGCAGAAACTTCAAAGTGATCTGTTCCTACGCGTCCATAAGAGCCGGAACTCTATCAAACGGTCGTTAGGGGTGTTGAGTATGAATTTACTCAACGCCTATAAATTCTTCAAAATACCCGAAATAAGTTGTAGAACCTTGTTACAAGAGTACGCGGACTAAGAAGTAACAATTAATTATATATATTTTATAACGGATGAGTGATGGAAACAGGATCTACTTGTCGATGCGTAATTGTTCTGGAATCGAATATAGGCGCCAAAAGACATTTCTGTTTATAAATTTTTGTGAAATGAAAGTGTCAAATGAATCGCGAATCACAGAAAATGAAGTCTTGAGAGGAAAGTGAAAATATGCTTCATGGATGGTGTGTTTGGATTTTCACGAATTCTTTTCCCATTATTCAAGAATATTTAGGAGTAACAAATCTTTTCTGATAAGAAAAAGTTCTTCAAGATGAAATCAAAAGAATGACTTCCGTTGGTTGCGTATTCCAATTACTATCTATAGATTCCTACAAACAGTATCACAAATTCAGTTTATGCTACAGCTTCCAACAAGAAAATATAGATAGCACCACAGGACGCAAAACCATGTAATTTCAAATGATCTATGTATATATAGTGAAACGGTAAACACTGAGATCTCAAGTGGAATGTTATTCTCACTTGGATTGAAGTCAGCAAAAGTTTTCCCCTTGTGTCCATTTTTCATAAAATCTCATCTCTCACATTGTAAATTATCATGTAATACACAACACAGCCCATTGCCTTGTCCAAAGACAAGTCAAGACATGTAGGTACCTACTAAATACACAGATCGAAGAAGTTGGCGATTTCTAGATGAACACAATTTTTTTTTAGGCTTTTGTAATAATTGTGGTTAAACACAACCAGGAGAGAATATCTTATTCTTTATTGTGTGTCCGTTTTTTTTTGTTCAGTTCAGTGGCGTTAGGATTCGAACATTTGAAACAAGGTTTACTACAGCGAATACGCGATCAGGTCTTTGCTGACTTTGCTCCATTCGGAGTTTGAATCTGGAATAAAGTAGAATAAAGTCTTATTTATTGTTTAAAAATGCAAACAGTAGTTTATATCTACAAACACAGAAACAATTTGAACACAACTATTAAAATTATCTTGACAACTTTTATTGTGATGTTCAGCATCCAACAGATGTTAACATACGAATACAACAAAAAGCAGTTGACTAGTTGAGTACAGGTGGATTCCAAGAGATGAAAATTTGCTGAACATCTCATTGGTGTGCTTGACATATCTGATAACAATAATAATATAATAAATGATAAATAAGTATAAGATGTCTGAATACATGGTGTACGCACTCGTTCTTTCTGTTCATTTTAAATGGAATGACATTACACCAATTTGAGAATATGAGGAATGATTCTTGCCGGCGCCGCAATGTCATAGTTGTCATTTAGATCTCTTTTTCGTTGATAAATTTGATTGTTGTTTGAACAGATGAACTGCAAAAGGGCAATTTTCTCACATGTCGAAAAAACCTTCGTGAAATTAATTAATTCATCGTTTTTTGAACGGAAGTGTAGCAAAGTTAGAGACGAAGGAATATAAAAAAACTATTAAAGAATGACCTGGCCACTAATCATATAGGTAATCATTATTTGTAAAAACCATCATCAATAATGAAAAATGGTAATATCCTGCTTGGAGGTTTCTTCTTATAGATAAAAAACTAATTATTATTGATTATGAGTTTAATTTTGCACCAAAATGAGTCCTGCGCAACTATGCAGATGATGCGTAGTATCTAAACATAAATAACGTGAAAAACACGTGAACGACATCTTTTCAGACCTCGTATTGAATTTACAAACTGTGTCGTATTTTGGTGTCAATGTCTCGTGTCTAAGACGTCGTTGTTGACGTCCTCATCATTGACGTCATATTATCGTTCACCATCAACGTCATTCAATCGTTTATTCTTGACGATATATACCGTCTTATCGTCTCTCTGTCGTACTTTATATACGTCATATATTATGTATATTCAAGACGTCTGAGCGAATTTCGATCAAAATAGTGTAAATTAGTGCATATTTTTTTCTAGAGTGGGTGATGGTCTTTTTAGTTTATTTTTATTGTTCACACTTCACACAGACTCAACCACGTCACAGTTCAATAAATCTAGGATCTAGGCTTCTAGATCGATCAGAAGAAAATTGAGTTTTCTTCAATATGTCTTGGCCTCATAACATCGGGAAATCATTCAGAGTTACAGAAAGGAATAATTGAAGCGTTCTAAATTCAAAACCAGACATTTGATGTATGAGCAGTTCCGAGCAAACGGGAAAAACCTGCCGAAATCATAGTTTTGAAGTGAAAAACTCGCAGTTTTGACCATTTGAATTACGAATAGAGGCTTTCAAAAGTCTACTTATGACCTGAGGACCTGAGGGTATAAGAATCAGATTGCCAGCAACTTCTCTATTGTAATTCTTCCCTAACTAATTTTTTCGGAAAATGTCAAATGTCTTGGTTTTGCATTCAGACGCTTCAATTAAGAATATGTGCTAATAATATCTCAGGCACGTCTCGACTGGTCTTGTCACAATATACGTTCAGTGAGCGGTCACTTAGAATCTTAGACCAAGAATCCTCTGAGGATACCTACCGCAGATATAGGCGAAATGTTAGGTGCAATAATTATTAATTATTAATAGACCACGGCCCATAAGCCTGGAAGACTCTCTTAATGTGTAATCAGATGTTATTTCTGTTGAAAGTTTGATAATTTTTGAAAATGTAGAGGAAAATACAAGGTAACTGTCATTTCATGAAAAGAGGATAACGTTCGAAAGAAGAAACAAAACTCGAGGTAGAGTCGATTGTTCAGATCGATTGGAAAACTTACCTTGGAGTTGACTGATGCTTAAGTTAATAGTATATTATTTGAATTCCATGAAAATCTGGGGATCTACATTCACATTTAATAGTTATTTCTCTAATTCTGTGTAGAATCGGTTGATTGCGATACATCTTGTAGAATAAAATCATGCGAGAATATTTCATTCTAGCACAGTAATATTTATATATTGATTACATCTTGGCCCCCTGCAACGGATTTATTTATTATCGGTCACATTTATGAGAAAGAAAACAGTTCTGCCAATCAATATTTTTCAATTCAAAAATCACTGAACGATACTTATTGAACTATTTTATTAATTTCGATAAAAATTCAACGAATTAGAGAAAATAATGCATGATACTCGTACAGAAGGCTCATTCTAACACTTGTTCATTCGAAAACTCGACACTTGAAATTTGAACTCGTGTAAGAAAATCAATGTCTTCTGCACTTGTATCATGAATAACTATTATAATACAAGTGCAGTAAGCATTGTTATTATTACACGAGTTCAAGATATTTATGATACGAGTGCAGAAGGCATTGATATTCTTACACGAGTTCAAAATTAAAAAATGAGCCACGAAATGGCGAGTTTTTAAATGAACAAGTGTTAGAAATGGGCCATCTGTACGAGTATCATACATTATTTTCTCTCATTCGTTGAGATTTATTATGAATTGATGAATATATTGGCGGAAATATCGTTTCTCTATTTCAGTATCGTAATGAGTTCATTACAGTACTAAAAGTAGTGCTGTAATGAAACTATTACAGCATTGTTTTCAGTTATATTTTTCGTTTTATGGTTGTCAGTACTGACCTTCGATCGAATCAAGTTTCGAATCAAATCAATTCCAAACTACGTGATCTGTCAAATTTCGTATGTCACACCAACATGCCAAGATACAAAACAAAAGTCACTAATATGAATTTTCATTTGAATTTCGAGAATATTTCACAAAAAATTGACTGAAATAGAGAAAATACCGTCTAATACTCGTTGCAGAAGGCAATTCCAACACACTCATGCTATCGAAAACTCGCTCCTTCGTCGCTCGTTTTCGAACTTCGCATTCGTGTTGGAATAGGAGCTCATTCTGCAACTTGTGTTTAGAATAGAATATACTATTATATTATTTCATCTTGGCAGTTGCTGGGACTTAAGAAATTGACAGATTTAGAAAATTTGAATTGATTTGATTCGAAACTTGATTCGATCGGAGGTCAGCACTGACAACCACAAAACGAAAAGTATAACTGAAACAATGCTGTAATGAGTTTCATTACAGCACTACTTTTAGTACTGTAATGAATCATTACGATACTGAAATAGAGAAATTTCATTATCGTGTACCTAGTGTAGTGGTTTACTACAGGTTTACCTGGTGTGACCAGTTGAATCAAATTACCATAAACGACAAGATAATCGACGCCGTGGACATCTGAATCAATTTGCGGGAATCCCAAGAGAAAGAAAACAAACCTATAATAATTAAGGCAAACTTCAGAGAGCACCTAACATTAATCACCAGAGAATGCGACACGCTGAAGGCATTTCAATTTTTTAGATTTGAAAATTGCGGTCTATTTAGATCAGACGGGACGAGTTAGAATTTAATAGCATTGTTTTTGTCGCTTGAAGATGGCTATACGTGATCCATCGTTCGGTTATTTTCAGAAAGGATTGGTTGGATTGAGGAAGTACGTTATTACTGTCCGGAGCGCGGTGGGGCTGCTTGTTAGGATCAAAGAGATCGCTGTTGAATTTCCAACCAGAAATTTTTACAGGGAGATGCCGGTAATCCGTTTGAGAAACGCTTCACTTTTTAAAAAGCAATCGGTTGTTGAACAGGGTGATTCATTTATCTTGATAACACCAATTTTCTCGACTTGAGATGCGCATAAAATCTGCGGAATAAATAAACACGCCAGGCGTCGCGGCGCTATCAAAATTTTTTCTCCAGGGACATACCATTTTTATCATGTCATTCGACGCAGATAATTTCATTCTGAACTTTTTTTTTCAAATACAAGTTTTGTTAATTTCTAACCGTCAGCGATCTGCAGCGTGTTTTATGTTGATTCTATTCCATTTTTTTTTTCTGTATTGTAGTAGTATGTCTTAATTTGGAGTCATGGATATGATTTTGAGCCTTGAATTCAAGCAGGCTAGTTTTCCAAACAATCTCTCTTTAAATGAGATTAAATATGTGGATTACAGCAAGATGGGGCTCATGTCACAACGCTGCATTGTGAAGAGATATTGAGATTAACAATTCGAAACTGAATGGACTATTTTGACCAAAGTGACTCATATGAAATAAGGAGATGATATAACTTGTGTATGGATCATAATGACTAGATGACTAGATTCGATTTTGTTTCGTAAAATGACGGGAGGCTCTGTAACAAACTATTTTTCTATTATTTTATTCATTAAATATTATATCTTATATCGATAAACATTTTATTCAATAACAAACGAACATTTCGAATCATTTGTTCTATATACCTGCCGTTATGATCCATAAATAAGTTATATATCATTCCTCTATTTCATTATAAGTTACTTCGGTCTAAATATAAGGGTGTACTTGGGCACATGCGTTTCTTATCTTCATTTTCAAATAGTCCAAGTTATTAGACTCAGTTTGGTATACCATATATTTAAGGGGACCCTCAGAAAGTAATCCAGGAGCGTTAGGTCTGGCGATATCTGATGGGTCCATTGGTTTCAATCCATTTATTTTCGAATTCTTGATCTAAATAATCTCTTGACAATGGCAGCGTTGTGTCATGAAGTCCCATCTTGCTGTTAGCCACATATTTCATCTTATTTGAAGGGGCACATTGACTAGAAAAACTAGCCTTCTTGAATTCAAATCACAAAATCACGTCTATGTCTCCAAATAAAGGCATACTACTACAATATAGAAAAATAAATGGAATAGAATCAACATAAAACACGCTGCAGATCGCTAACGGTAGAAATGGATAAAAATTGTATTCGAAAAAAAAATACAGAATGAAATTACCTTTCGAATGACAAGATAAAAAAGGTATGTCCCTGGAGAAAAAAATTTTTGTAGCGCTGCGACTCCTGGCGTCTTTATTTATTCCGCAGATTTTTATGGCATCTCAAGTCGACATTGACTTGTTCAAAAACGCCATTCACAGAATCAAAAAAATATTCGAAAGTTTTCGAGAAAATTGGGAATACCAAGATAAGTGAATCACCTTGTACTTAAGAATGATTTCTTAAGTTTTTTTAGCAAGAATCAGTAACGTTTAAATGACGCTAATGTCGAAATGATGTTGCCGAAACTATTCGCCATCTATAAAATCTGTTGACTAGGCGAATATGCAGATAGTAATTGACAAAAAGTGCAGAAAAATAGTTATTTTTGATATCAGTGTTAAAAGTGACATTTTATTTTGTGAGTGAAAAAGTTTGTGAAATGAGCGGAGCGAATTGAACAATTTCACGAACAAAATAAAATCACTTTTAACACAAAAAACCATACAATGTTTTTTGTACAACTGCCTATTTTAATAATGAAATGGGCGAATTTGCAATGACAATAAATTTTAAAATGCATTTTAATATTCAAATAATCAAAAGGTTGTTGTGAATGGCTAATGTTGCCACATTATGATTAATAACAACGAGAAAAGATGCTGACATTTGAATTTTGTTCCTGTCCAATTTTTGTCTTGGGTTTTTAACTGCTTAATATGTTTGTCCAGAGACCAATATTAATAATAGTGACGATTTGGTTGTTCCTCTGGATAATGAAGAGTCTACAAGAAGAACAAATCTGGAACTTCTACCTAAAAAATTTGTTCAGCAAGTACGATATTGCATATAACAATTTCCTGGCCTGGTGTAAATTGAAAAATGTAAAAGGGAACTTCAATGAAACTGTTTTCCTGGCATACCTAGAAAAAAAATTAAAAATATGGAGTTCATCAACTTTGTGGAGCAAATTTTCAATGATAAAGTCAAGCGCCCTTGTTAAAAAATAGTGTGGATGTTAGTAAATATTTTAAGGTAATAGCATTTTCGAAACGAAAAGTGAAGGATATCGTCCCATGAAATCGAAAATTCTCACTCGTCAACCAGTTGAAAAGTTTATAAAGGAGGCTCCAGATGAGAAATACTTGATGCTCAAGGTTGCAACTATTTTCGGATTAAATGGAGCCTGTCGGCGTGAAGAATTGTGTAATTCATCAGTGGAAGATATGGCAATAACAAAAAAATCATTGATTATACAACTTCCATATACAAAAACGAAAGTCAGTCGTTCTTTCAGTATTATGGGGAATTATGTAGACTATTTTCATAAGTACTTTGACCTGCGCCCTTCTGTCATCAAACATTGTCGTTTTTTCCTGAAATACTTGAATAATAAATGCACTGCCACTCCAGTTGGTATTAATGCATTCGGGAAAATTCCATCTATTGTTGCCGAATTCCTCAAACTGTTAGAACCAAAGCAATAAACAGGACCCTGTTTTCGAAAATCCTCCGTTTCATTGTTAGCAGAACCAGAGAAAATATTACGGATATGAAAAAACATGGTGGATGGAAGTCTACGACGGTAGACTAGAGATATGTTGATCTTTCAATTGCATATAGAAATGTCATTGCTGAAAAAATTCTCCTAACCTCAACAGATTTTGGATCATCATCATCCACTACAAGTACTGATGGTGCTGAGGGTTCTAATTATGTGTTGTGAAGCTCTAGTTTTACTATTAAAATTGTTCATGATTGTTGAATATTGATAATAAAAATTTGCAATTGCTGAATTTTTCTCATCTGATTTCATCATGAAAAATGGAGTGATAAAAATATTTTAACATTAACGTTGAAAATATTTAAACACGCTTCCACGTAAACAATCAATTTAAACATTAAAAGTATCACTTTTAATGGCAGTTATACAAAAAAGTATTAAGAAGTGCTATAGCATTGTTAAATCGCAAATTTTTGATCGAAATAATTTTGTATTTCTGGTCCTTCTTCTTTTATTTTTTTTTTCGCTCTTTTTCTTTTATTTTAAGTTTCATATTGTGTAATTACTGATTGCTAATCTGTTCATTGTTATATACATATGAGTACGGACAGGTTGAACTTTGTGCTGGCGTTCTCGCACATATAAGATGGAGAACGAATTATTATTATTATTATTCTCATCATTTGGTGTGAATCTACTCTAATATATTTACATTGTCATTCGATTGGGCAATCGACTTCTGTACCTACTGTGACATTTAAATGGTTTTGAAATGACAAGAAATTTAATTCGACATTTCACTTATAATATAATAATGAAAAAAGATAACAATAAATAATCTAATAATGAGTACGGGAGATTCTTTTTCCTTCTGGTCATCTGGGAGGATAACTTACCTGACAGGTCTATGCTTTCTGCGACCGCTTGATTCTATTATCTGAAAAAACTAACCATAAGGGTTCAATTAAGTATTTCACGTGGACAGAACAGAATCACGCTAACTTGCGGTTCCGTTAACAAGTGCACCTCGCATGGGTAATTACATTCATTCGATTTGGCTGTCATCGGAATAAAACGTCACTGAACCTCAGGTCTGACAGGTGACAGGTAACCAGAAACATGCACTTCCGGTCATGGATTAGGTAATTGAAACTTCGATTTTTATTGTTTCGGAGAATAATTCAGAATAGTAGCGCTATGCCAAACGTTATAGATGCGGTGCAAAGTTGAAATTTGTGTGGTAAACCTTGGGAATTATTGATTTCTCAATTCAAATAGTTGAAAATGAACGTAAATACAATGTTGCGAAAGGGATCATCAGAGAACTGATATCCGATCCTCAATGACGTCTGGAGATAAAAGAATAATTCCTTTTCGGACCATGTGAAATAAACTATTCTCCAAACCTTTTAATCAGTTATTATAAATAGTCCAACGAACAGGGCTTCAATTTGGGATCTCAGCAGAAAGACCATGTGACGAGAATCTTTCATGAAATGCAAAAATTGAGTAATTGGTCATGGTCCAGGCACGCCTGATTTAGAGAAGGAGAAAAAACCATTTTTAATTTCAACAAACCTGATTGGTACTACTCAAAAATATAAGGTGAAGGGGACTACCCACCAGAGGGAGCAGTCAGTGTATCTGGGGATCCCGGTCGGGAAATGACATGGTGAAAACTAACACAGATTTTGCATTTTTCAAAAATGAATATCGAATTTGTCGAGTCTAGAAAATAACCCCCTGTACCTACGACAGAGCTGTAAAAGCAGGGTTTTTGTTCTGCTCAAGATTTTTCCTTCTTTATAAGCCCAAATATAAATCGAATAGGTTCTCCAGACTTTGTTGTGTTACATAATCAACTAGATGGGTATAATTGCTTTATCTTTGAGCTCCCACTACTTTATGATGTTGCTTCATGTTAATAACGACTAAACGATAACTTGAGGACCCGTCATCCCATGTCTTTGTTCCTAGACTTATTGCACCTATAAAGTGGCGGTACCTATGAAAATAAATAAATCGCTAATTGCACCAGCCACATACTGGTCTCACTCGGCATTTTTACCTTCACTAGAATTACCGATGCGTGTCACGCATATTATACAGTTAACAACAATTTAGTCCAATAGAATTAAAACTTTCCTTCTGCTGAAACCAATGAGCAGACCCTATCTCCTACTCGAGGCTCCATCCAATATGGTGAACGAGGTTCTACGGCAGTGTGGGTGAATTCGAGCCGAACAAGAATGCAGCAACAATGTAGGATGGATAGGACAATGTATCCGCGATATTTTGAAATGATCATCATCGGAACATGACCGAGTTGACTTCGTTAACGGGACTTGAACTTCTGATGCGATTCACTTGGAACAAGTTACGACTGCGATTCGGATGCTAATTCGAAGGCGTCCGAGGGCATGCAGCGAGTTTAAATTTACCACGTAAAAAGTGTTTCTTCACGTTCCATGCCCAGATACTTTGACAGATGGTAATGTATACCTTGCCAAGTTCGAATTAACGGATATCGGGATAAACTAGGTATTAGCCAAAATCCGTTGGGAACATTAGTTTATAACTGATCGAAAATGATCAAAATTGGCGTAAGTCAGTGACGTTTTATTTTGTGAGTGAAAAAGTTTGTGAAATGAGCGGAGCGAATGGAACAATTTCACAAAGAAAATAAAATCACTTCTAACACAAATACCATACAATGTTTTTTGTACAACTGCCCTAGTTTTGATAATGAAATGGGCGAATTTGCAATGACGATAAACTTCAAAATGCATTTTAATATTCAAATAATCAAAAGGTTGTTGTGAATGACAAACGTTGCCAACGTAATGATTACTAATAAATGAGAAAAGACGCTGTCATTTGAATTTCGTTCCTGTCCAATTTTCGTCTTGAGTTTTCAACTGCTTCATATGTTTGTCGAGAATCCAATTATTAATGAAAGTGATGATTTGGTTGTTCCTCTGGATATTGAAGAGTCTGCAAGAAGAGCAAATCTGGAAACTCCTACCTAAAAAAATCTGTTCAGCAGTACGATATTGCATATAACAATTTCCTGGCCTGGTCTAAATTGAAAAAATGTAGAAGGGAACTTCAGTGAAACTGTTTTCCTGGCATACTTAGTAGAAAAATAAAAATATGGAGTTCATCATCTTTGTGGAGCAAATTTTTCAATGATAAAGTCAAGCGCCCTTGTTAAAAATGGTGTAGATGTTAGTAAATATTTTGAAGTATTAGCATATTTAACAAGGAAAAGTGAAGGATATCGTCCCAAAAAATCGTAAATTCTCACTCGTGAACAAGTTGAAAAGTTTTATAAAGGAGGCACCAGATGAGAAATACTTGATGGTTGAGGTTGCAACTATTTTCGGATTATTTGGAGCCTTTCGGCGTGAAGAATTGTGTAATTTATCTGTGGAAGACATCGAAATATCAAATAAATCATTGGTTATACAACTTCCAAATACAAAAACGAAAGTCAGTCGTATTATTGGGAAGTATGTAGACTATTTCCATAAGTACTTTGCACTGCGCCCTTCTGTCATCAAACATCGTCGTTTTTTTCCTGAAATACATGAATAATAAATGCATTGCCAATCGAGTTGAGAAAATTCCATTTATTGTTGCCGAATTCTTCAAACTGTCAGAACCAAAGCAATATACAGGACACTGTTTTCGAAGATCCTCCGCTTTATTGCTAGCAGAATCAAGAGCAAATATTACGGATACAAAAAAACAAGGTGGATGGAAGTCTACGACGGTAGCCGAGAGCTATGTTGATCATTGCATTGCATATAGAAATGTCATTGCTGAAAAAATCCTCCCAACCTCAACAGATTTTGGCAAGGGCGTCGCTAGAGATTTTTTCTGAGGGGTAAAAAAAATAAGAATGTAAATATTTGTGAACGTAGTCTTGTGTTCTTTTATTTTTCAATTGACCAAAGATGTTTCACCAAGTGTTGAGCGAGGAATCAATTTCGTTAATAAGAATGTAGTATAATTGTCATGATATGTTTCTATGTAATGATTGTAATCCTCATTTTTCGAAGGTAAATATTTTCCTGGGGGGGGGTAATTACCCCCATTACCCCCCCCCGTATCGACGCCAGTGGATTTTGGATCATCATCATTCAATATTGCACTTCCGGTTTCTACAAGTATTGATGGTGCTGAGTATTCTAATAATGTGTTGCGAAGCTCCCTAACGTCATCACAGGGCATTAATGTTAGTATTGTTCTAGTTTAACGATTAATATTAATGTTAATAAGTAATGATTGTTAAATATTGATAATAAAATTTAACAATTGCCAAATTTTTTCTCATCTGATTTCATCATAAGAAAATGGAGTGCTTAAAATATTTTTAACACTAATGTTAAAAATATTTTTAACACGCTTCACGTAAACAATCAATTTCAACATTGTGTGCTGTCATTAAAAGTGTCACTTTCAATGGCTGTTGTGCAAAAAAGGTTTTTAGCTTCGCTATGAAGAAATTATGGACAGCTTGGATACATGAAAAGTCGCTAATATAAGGCTAAGAAGAGTGAAATTTTTTTAGATAAATATTCAAGTATGTATATTATTTTACACTTTGCTAAAATGAATAATAGAGTACCTCAATAAATGTTTTTATCTCCAATAGGTTTTTCTTTTTTTTTCTAACCTTGATGGCGAAATATGAATTAGCCCTTTTTTGACAAAACTCGTTAGTATTTATAGGGCGGCATAACAACAATTGCACACGGGCGCTCAAACAGCTAGCGGTGGGTCTGTTCGTGGATTAAAAAGTTTTTCAAAAAGTAATGCAGGGTCGCGAAAACAGCATGTTTTCAATAATAGATGAAATACAGTGCAGTCTCAACCAATTTGGGACACAGTGTACAAATCAAAGAAGATCCATTCTGTATAAGCCCGAAAAATCGAGCTGACTTAACTTGAGTATATTAATTCGAATATTGAATATTTCGTTGTAGGAATAAAAATTTCTGACAGTAGTCATCAAGG
Organism: Hippodamia convergens; assembly: GCA_038502775.1. NCBI lineage: Eukaryota > Metazoa > Arthropoda > Insecta > Coleoptera > Coccinellidae > Hippodamia > Hippodamia convergens. The sequence goes on from CM076610.1 coordinate 48,511,082, forward strand.
ATGATGAATCTTTCCTCAACTCGCCGTACAACCTTGGACATCAGTCGTCAGTAAAAGTAATGAAATTGTAATACTGAAACGATGGGTGCAAATCTGTGTCCGCCGACAGGACCTTGTATAAAACGGCTTAATAAACTATAATTCCAATTTCAGATAAATGGAAGGATAATGTAAGGAATGAATAGTGTAAGATTGCGGCAATCCATGCCTTCGTGTCGATCGGGACTGACCCCGAGCTTTAATAGGGACCATTATCGAGTTTGCCATCCAAGAAAATCCCCAATTTATTAGCAGTGGCGTCAATTCGTGAACCGAACACATTCTAGAAATTTTGATACATGGAATCGAGATTCTTCGGCGTTCAATTTCGCCGGTAACGATTTCGTGTTGAGGAAGTCATCGAGTTTCTGGACCTTTTGGTACGTTATATTCTCAACCTGGTGGGAACAATGCAATGAGAAAAGCTGTATCAACGATAGGAGATCTATCGAGATTACCGATCGGTTCATTTTCGTTCTATAGAGTAAGATCCCAGGGCCCCCAGAAGTTACTTATTTTTGAAGTAACGAATTTTACAGTATAGACAGTCTTATATGTGTTAAGTAGTGTGTGCATACTCGCTAGCTTGGCTAGGTAGCAGGTAGCAGGTAGAAAAAGTAGACAAAAACATAGCGAACTTTTCTTAAATTCGAACAACTGATTTTTTTTATGTCGCGCAGAATATTATGAAAAATGAATATTTCTTATTGCCCGACCGTTTCCGTGGGTCGTAATTCCTCCCAGACGCTTAAAATTTCAATAAAAAAATCACAGTTAGAAATATTGTAGCGAAATGGCCAGATTCAGCACTTTTGTTAAATTCGAAGCACTGATTTTTATATATGTCACGCAGAAATATTATAAAAAATAAATATTTCATATTTCAATTCTGATTATGTCTGTCAGAATATTTGGCCCTTGGGATTGGTCTGGCTTTCCACAAAAGGTAAAAAATAATTCCCCAAGGATTATATTCAAAATTGAAGTCTTTCGAATGTAAGGGAAATTCATTTTTTCATGAAATTTAAAAGCGCTGGATCTGGGAGGAATGACGGCCCACGGAAACAGTCTGGCAATATGAAATATTTATTTTTTATAATATTCTGCGTGACATATATAAAAATCAGTGCTTCGAATTTAACAAAAGTGCTGAATCTGGCCATTTCGCAACAATTTTTCTAACTGTGATTTTTTTTATTGATTTTTAAAGCGTCTGGGAGGAATTACGGCCCACGGAAACGGTCAGGCAATATGAAATATTCATTTTTCATTATATTCTGCGTGACATATATAAAAATCATGCTTCGAATTCAACAAAAGTGCTGAATCTGGCCATTTCGCATCAATGTTTCTAATTGTGATTTTTTTATTGAAACTTAAAGCGTCTGGGAGGAATTACGGCCCGCGGAATCGGTTTGGTAATATAAAAATTACTCGCGTCAGACTGGAATAAAAGTGTCGTATTCATTTACAACAGGTATGAAATCACCCATACCGCGTTTGGAGTGTTACTGATTCGATTCGATACTTCGCGTACCAAATTTTGTGTTCTACATCCCCACCCAACGAATCTTGTCGGCCCAGTCATTTATTCCATATCATTTCCCTCTGAGGTTTTGATTCTGCCACTGTTCGACTAGAATATGGCCCTGTTCAAATATTTTATAATGATCGAGCAAAATAAATGTTCGAAATTTTTTTATTTATAATAATATTATGTTCATATCACACTCTTGACAATATTGACAATAATTCATTGTATGTTGTCGATTCTTGATGTATACATTCTAGAAAACTCATTCAAAAAATTGACAAAATCAATATTTCAAATATTGAAAAGAACACATAAATTAATTTTTGTGAAAGTATTTTTTAGGATTTTCTCTTCCAGTCTCTGAAAACAAAAAACAAGAAAACAATTAGAAATGTTTTTTAATAATAGTAGAAAGACTCCTGGAAACTTGAGCACTAATTTGTCAGAGCCAAATCCTTTAAAGAATTGTTGCCTGACAATGAAAAAAGAAACAACACTTCGAACTCTAAAGATACATAAATTAAAAATTTCCTCCATGGAAAAACCCTGATGATGTCTTCTTTTAGACCGAAAGCGCTTGGTTTTTAACACAATAAAAAATCTCACACTGAAGTACCTATCGATTGATTGATTTATCATTCTCTGGTGTGCACAACCATCCTTGTTAGTAAATTAAAAATTGTTTGAAAAAGTTTACAAGCAGCTCACAAAATGTTTGGAGTGAAAATCGCCAGTTTTCACTTATTTATCTGCACCTTTCATCTATTAGCCAATTGCTTTTCTTTTACTCATGGTCACCTCCACCATAATTATTGCTGATATATCTATTAATTGGTCTCTTGATTCAATATTTAATCTATGTGGTTCAGGGCCGTCTTTAACCTCTTGGAGGCCCTGGGCACATTAGGATAATGGGGCCCCTACCCACAATACCACATACAAATACACATAAAGGGGAATTCCCTACGCCGAGTAGGTTTATTCACGATACACATAGACACGGTATTCTAATGCCGTGATTGTAATTACTAACGAGTCATCAATGTGGTAAAAAACTTGAAAAATTATTCAACAAAAATGCATTAATTTTTTTGTGCAAACATATCTATCAAGGAGAGTCGCGGAAAGCTTGACGGTTTATTAAAAAACCCTTGAAAACCTGGGTAGCACATGGAGTAACTGAGTGATAATTCAAATTTCGAATGGAATAACTGGAAAACTCATGTTTTTTTTTTATAATTTAGGAGTATATCTCATTTTTTCAGAATGATCATTGTAGATTTCATGTATAAGTTTTGTTCGTTATATGAAGGGAAAGATCTCGCGAATCGGCAAGTTCAATAGAATGATATTATTGGGGCACCATTTGATGCTGTTAGCTTGGCTTGGGGCCCCTTTGGGCGAGTTCTGCGGGGCCCTCAGATAGGCCACTGATTTCTTGTCTTGTAGCGCTGTCTGAAATTATGTAGTTGAATGGGGTTTTCCTTGAAAGATTCCCAATGAAAACAATAATTTGATCAACAACCCGATTCGAACAGATGTTTTATGGCGAACCACCCTAACAAATAACACAAGCTAATAATGGCTCTTTATCATTAGTGTATGCCGGTATGGGCACGAGTCATAAAACTGCAGCCTTCGAAAACTTGTTGACGAGAAAGTGGAATTCCAATTCATTTGGAGGTATTTTTAATGAAAACTACCGCCATTTTACCGGAAGGAATTTTTAGTACGCGAAAGGGAATTTCGAAAGAAAGGTCTTTTCGAAAAAAATCTGTTCAATAATAATATATTGAGGAATTGAGGAAATTTTAACATCCTTTCGGTTCAAAAAATTGATCTGAGCAGGACCCCTATCGATCGCGGGGGCCCTGGGCACTTGCCCATAGTGCCCTAGGGGAAAGAGGGGCCTGATGGGGTTGAGATCTGGAGATCGTGGGGGCCATTCAATATTCATTGTCATATTCGATATTCAAGTGATTTCTCACCTTGACAGAGGAATGTGGTGGTGCGTTGTCATGCTAGAAATACCTACTTCGAATATTAACATGTCGAATAAATTTGGTAAAATATTCTGTAAAAAATCTAAATAAAATTCTCCATTAAGACAAGAATAGGGGGCCAATTAGTTGTGATGACGGTGTGATTACTTCCTGAGGAGGTCTTCAGTGACCTCTTTTTGGCCATGAAGAGGCTAACATGAACTATTTGAAAAAGCATACCATCGGATTTAAGTCTAGTTTCAGAACTGTGTTTTCTATAACCAACAACAAAAAACATATGTATCTGCAGATTGATTTATGTCTAGCAAATCGTAAAAAAACTACTATCAGATAGAAATCACAGTCGACAGTCGCCACTGATTTGCAACATGCCCCCTCGATAAATTATGTACGCTAAATTGATTATCGTGAACATTTTATAGCAATAAAACAAGACAGTAAATATGTCCAACTCACTAAAGACTTAGACAAGACACGAAATCTAGGAATAAAAAATGCTTCGATCTGGCGAATATGCAAAAGTCGCATATTAATTCCAAAAACCACGTTATCAATTTCACTTTTTACTCCAGAAGGTAAGATTTTCGACTCAGGTACGACCCAAATTAAAAAAATTAATAAATATCTCCATCCGACGATCTCGGCCATAAAAAATAAGAATTCCCACCTAACAGTTCCGAATAATTAACGAAAGTATATGATTTTAGAAGAATGTTTTGACCTGAACTTTTTGAATATGTAATGTTTGCATGGTGCATGCAAGAACTATGTTAACGAATACATGGTGTTTTCAAGAATTTTGTGTAAATTTGTATTAAACTCTTTCCACTTTTATTAGCTAATAATACTTATATCAATCACGGTTGGAATCCTTTATCCAAATTCGAATTCGTGTTTGTCGATTGAACAGTTCGACGCATAAAGGTGTAGTAAGTGATTAGTTATATATATATGTATGTTTTATTAGAGTTAGCATTAGATAATACTAAAAGGTGCATTTTGATGAAAATTTTAATTTTGAGATTTTATTCATATTTGAAAAATATTGTGAAATATAGTGAAAGCCCCCCAGAAACTGGCACTCTTTTTTAAATTCTCCTTCGAACGAAATTATCATTGAAAAACACAATCATTTCATTTTGTTATTGATTTTTTGTTAGTTAATTCATAATTTCCAATTGATTTATTCTATTGACGTCTGAGTTTCAAACAATAAAATTATACCAGATGGGGACCAGTGCATTATTTTCTTCACATTAAGAAGCCCACGTAGGTAATAGGTAATAGCTCCCCCAGAGGCGGCCTCTATTACGAAATGTTATGGCACCATTAAAAGAGTGTAAAGTATAGAATCTTACCAAAACAAATTGAAAAATGAAACTGATTCATTGGATAACCACAAATGAAATCAAATATTGTGTTCGGTTGATTTATGTTTCCACTACAGGTACGTAGTTACGTAGGATTAGATTAGTAGATAACGCTCGTCTATAATCACTGTTTTTTTAAATGATGTCAATGGATTTGAGGTGTTGATCAGGTAGTGGCTTTCACAGAATTTTTTTCTATTTGAAATCGTTCTATACAATCGCCATTTTGATCTTCAGGAGGCTATATTACTAGAACGACTCTAGTGATATTCATGATATGGGTCGAGAAAAATATGTATAACCGGAACATTATAATATATCATAAAACTTGACGCAATCAGGGAAAGAACTCAGCAACAATAACTTGTTTTCCCCCCTGAATTTTAACAGTTATTCACTCAACGAGTACAAAAAGGATATCATTAAAGCATAAACGTCATCATATTGTTTAATTTGACATGAGTGCTTTTGTGTATCTACCTATAAATCAGAAATCTGAGCCAATACGTTGTTTACCTACATGAATTTATATATTAATTTTCTGCAAAACTCATTGTTATACCGATTGGTATGATGAGTCTTTCAAGAAAATCTTTATTGCTTAGTCTTAACGAACCCATATACCACATTTGATGATTGCGTAAGAAAACAATAGTTAATGAATTATTCTCCGAGTGCAAAACCATATACCTACATCGGAATACGTCATTATTTTGCCGAAGATCACTAATGATCGTCTGGTGCTTGTGCTTGATAAGAAACAGTAGTTTGGGATAATAAAATCATAATACCTGTTGCATAGTATCATGTGTTTACACTTAGTACCTCGAGAGGTCATGACTCTGAAATGTTCCAGGTGAGGTTGCAGCCAGACATAAGAAATGGACGGAGCTAGGAAGAAGAACGATGCTCAGAGGCTGTGATTAAATTAATGATGAGTATGTGTATCTCTCGGTTGATAGGTATTATCGATACTCGTGGTGCGTGTCTGATTTATTCCTTATCCCAATTCCACGTTGTATATAGAACTGCCATATACAATACCAAATTGTGTTGTTCTATTCCATATTCCTAGATTTCGTCATCTGGAATGTAGTAGTATTTTAAATAGAAGGTTTTGAAATTAACTAACACATTTATAGCTACTGTTCGATTTTTTGTAAAAAAATAGTAACTAGTATTCATCGGCCTCAAAGACTTTCGTCTACACAAATCGATCGGGTCGACTGAAGATCCTTCTTCAAGTACAATGACAATTGCCAAAAATAAAGCGTGCAATTTTTTCAAAAATATTTCGTACGTTTCGAAAATTACGCATTTTTACGTTGCTGCGGTGAACACAAAAATTTTTGAAAATATTTCTTGATTGTTGAAATCAGATTTTGGTAATTCTGTCATAGTTTTGCGCTGATTCTCATTTTTATTACTTTGACGAAGTCAAGCTTCCAACAATATGCATTTTAGCGATTTTGAACTATTGACGTCACACACAAAATACATATTCCAAAATATGTTTAACCTTGTTCAATCGCCAAAATACAGCTTCATTAGCCCAGATAAAATCGACAATAGTCGTTTTAGTTCACAACTCTCAGAAAGTTGTGGATAAAATTTTAAAACACCCAAACCACGAAATTTTCGGAATGGTTTCAGATTCTTCTTTATATCTCCTAATCCATCCATTTTTTTCGACAAGAACTATTATATAGCGTTCTCAAGAACATTAAATTTGTGACAAACTAAGCTTAACTGGAGCTCTGTAGGTCAATTCATTGCCGAATTACAGCAATGGGCCAGTTGTTAAATTATTAGTTTTAACATATTTTTCGACTGGGATTTGCGTCGAAACCATTGACTTTACGAGTAAAATTTGTGAAATATAATTTATCGGCAATTAATGGCGTATTCTGCTTTTTCTCTGTAAGCTACAGATCTGTAGTGTACGATTGATCTGTATCTATGTGGCTGACTTACAGATTTGTGAATAATGAAATTCTGGAAGTTTTTCTGTATCTGTCGTATTATAAGTGTTCAATTTTGAACTACTTCATAATAAGATCATAGAATAGAATTTATTTCTCTGTAAATTGGACCGTAAGTATTGATTGTTGGATACATTTATGGTTAATTTGTGTCTGTTTTAACAAGAAAGAGAAATTTACAACCGAAAGGGGAAAATGACACAAAAGTAGTTGGGTATAAAAAAGTATTTTATATTCTGTGACAAAAACAAACCATTCAACATAACCTCACAATATACCTTTCGATATGTTTCCTGTAAGTTACTGATTCATAGAAAGCGTCGAGAATCGCAATTTTCCTGTAATCTTATGAAAAGTTACAGATTTGCTTACAGATGAAAGCAGAATACCGCCAAAAATCAGCTCTAAAATAAGCTAAAGTGAGGCCTTTAGGCCTCGTGGTTCTTTCAAAATCCTTCAAAACCCATACAGGATAAAAAACACATTTTTCCAGAAATGATCCATAATCAAGATGTCTTGCTTGCAATAATGTCAATATTAATGTACAATTAAAAAAAATATATGTAACAACTGCCGTAATTCGGCAATGAAATCTCCTCAGTAACGTAACGAATTTCAACTGGGCCCTCCCCGCAGAATTAGTTTTCGGCCCCTTCGTACGGCATGCGTATTCATGGAAAAAACTTTATTTAAGAAAAGTAATTAGTTTAGGTGTGACCACCAAAATTACTCCGAAGTATTACTTGAAGTAATAATACTTTATTTTATTTGTAAATAATATACCACATCAATTTTCAAATTTAGTTATCAATAGATACTGTGTACTTGAAGTAAATAAATAACTTGATGTCTATATACATGTGACATATTCATTCAATTCAAAAAAATACTTTATGTATATATTTCTGGAACTAAGAATATTTGTATCTAAAAATTAATACTAACTCTGAGTATATTAAAAATACTTAAACATTGAACTCCATTGGTTAATTCCAGGCATATTCCTCCAATTACTCTCAGCTAATTCATTTTTGACTTCTCAAATGAATTCTTAAACTTTAACTTTAGAAGCATCGTCTCTGCCCTCAACAGTAAACAAGTTAGATTCAAAATAACATTAAAGCAGTACAGAGATCTGGGAAACTATTGCAATCGGAAAATTTTGTGAAAACAGGAGATCAGCAAACTGTCGTATTGATGATCTTTTCTGAATATATGATTTCAATGCAATTCTAAAAGATTTATTCGAAGTTAAAGTCAGAACTGAGGAGGAAGGCCCCAACGTGAAACTTGTGTTAGGGTTTTCCCTCCCAGCTCTGATACAAAAAAAACAATTATAAAAAGTTTTGAAATAATAGAAGAAAGGCTGCCTGCCAGTTGCCACGTGACTCGTATTTCAATTGGAAGAATATCAATGCCTTCTGCACTTATTATAAATATCTATTCCAAATGCTTGAGGTATTACATCATCTCAAATTCCAAAATGAACGAAATAATTATGCTCTATCAATTGAAGGAGACCACGTTCGGATAGTTTCCATTATTCGACCAAATTGAACGACCCGAACGATCCTCTATCAGACTTTCGAATTCCAGAAGACGTTGAAATCAAATATGGCACAAGATCTGAAATTGTCGAGTTCGATTTCATTTGTAGATTTACCGATAAACGCACATGGCGAATGAGAGGCATAATCATTTGTTGAATTACCCAAGCGAACAATTCAGTTTCCTTGAAACCATCTCTTTGCTGAATGTATGATTATTATAATAATAAATGGATGTATCTCGGAGCAAGATTGTTGCAGCTCATAGAAGAGTTTAAGTTGCAGATCGTGTGAGTTGGTTATTTATGCTGGTAAAATGGGACAAATCTCGACATGGACCGATGATTTCTTCCTTCATTATCTTCTGACGGCACATCTTGGATGTCGAAGGTGCAAATGCTTTTTTCAGATTATTATTTATGAGTTCTGCGAGATCGAGCAGGGGACAAATAAATCTTTTACTTTCTTTGCAGTAAGTTGGTCAGGATCAGCGAAATTGTTATGAGGATGGAAGTTATGAAAACGCTCATCCCGACAGATGAACACAGCCTAGATTCAATATCGCAATGTGTGTACAGGGTGGGCAAAATTGGTGATACCTGAACTACAACATTTAAACCGAAAGAGATAGAGGAAAAATCAATGAAAGGTGAAGGGTACACAACGGTCATCTTTTTTAGAGAAACTGATACATAATGCAATCTCCTACATTTCCCTAGCTTCTATTGTTTTCGAGTTATAGGCCAAAATTGAAATTTGAGCGATTTTGGATCATTATCTCCGTTTCTGTTGGGGCTAGAATGTTGAAATGAAAACATTATACAGATATATTTTCTATAGCCATCCAGTAGCGTAACCATGTTTTTTCCCAAGAGGTTTTCTTGCAGAGCTGTAACATGAAGTTGTGTTTTTCCTTGTGAAAACAATAGTAGAATATGAATAAGGCTTAGTTGACTAGATTTTCTTAAGGCAGATTTCCAAAATTTCCTCCTAGTATTCTGCTTTAATATTCCATAATTGATAAAAGAGTGACTTGTTTCGATTCTATTCTGAAATCATCTTCAGAACTCTACAATGAAAAATACGAAGTATTTCAATACAGGGTGAATATTTTAAAGGAAGATTCCTGTGATGGAAAGAAATACTTTTATTCCTTATTCGTCAAGTCACCTACTCTTGAAAAGATACAGGCTGTAGAAATTCTTTAAAGAAATGTTATTTTCAGTTAAAGCTCGTAAATGGTTTTATAAAATGAAATTATTTTCGCAATAAGAGTTTTTATTGATATGTTTTCGTGACCAAGGGTAGTTTGTCTTTACACTGAATTAAGCACTAAATCCAGCACTGAAAATTAAAACATGTCTGAATATTTTGCGTTGAATATGTTCATCAATTTTCTGAACTGAAATTACTTTACAATTTAGCATAATGTTAAACGGTTCTAATTTCTCAATTGTCAAATGTAACAAATTGGTGAATGCGGCGGTCTGATGTAGATTCAGTTACATTATACATAATAATATACAAAAGACGAACAATTTTTCTGGGTATGTTATGAGTCAAAAAGACTTTAATTGGTTTTTCTACTTTTAATTGAAATCCTAAGCTTCCGCTACCATTTTCTTTAGCTTCATCAGAAATTCTAATGGAGTTACATAAATAAACTTTGTTTCATTCCATTTATTATTTTGTCAGAAACTTTTTCACAGTTAAAAAGACTAATTAACTGGTAACGTAACGTAGATACCCTATAAAAATTATGACTATGTATCAAGAACGTAAATATAATAATAAGGGTTTATTCTGTGAAGTACAAGTGAAAACAGTAATCGCGTAGGCTTCTTTTTCACTATATTCTGGAAGTTTTTGCCCACCTTCTGCATAGAAAAGACCAGTGACGTTCCTAGATTCGCATAATCACTCATGAATCTGTCCATCTCTTTGTCGGTGAGATGATTTACAGAACGTGCGATGCATGTTCATATAATCAGTAGTAATAGTATGAGTACTTAGAAATAGTCAGGTTGTAAGTCGATAAGTTGATGCATAATTACAAAGAGTGTCAGTTTGAAGCATTCATTCAGTTCGGTATTATTCTGTATACTGTATATGACATGATTTGCTGTTATGCAAGTATGAGATGCGGTACTTTCAACAAAAGAAAACCTCAGATAATCGAGGCGACTATCAGTGCAATTGATCTTACAACTTTTATTGTTTCTATCGAGTGTAGATTGAAGACTTTCTTCTTTCGATAATTTAGTTGATTAACAAGGATATTGAACCGTAGAATGTTGAATCAATCTGTCCGTTATTCCAAAATTAGACGCAACCATAAAAAAATAAGGTTCTCATTCGAAAAACGAATGTTATGGGCCAATCTTGATCCCATTTTTTGACCCAACATTTGGAATACCCTGTGACGAGTTCTTTAAAATTCTAGAAATGTACAATATTCTCACAGTCTTCTTCTTCAAAAATGTGAAAACGGTTTGTGCTCAAGATATTCAGAATAGAACTAACAAACATAATTCCAAATACTCTTATCACCCTTTTTTTCTTCAGTTTTTTTCTCGATATTTCAAAAAGTGTTTCGACGATTTGAATGAGAATAATATTCAACTGAATACTTGATCAGAATTGGAAACGAAAAAACAGAAGAACAATTTTCAAAACATTTTTTTTTCATTCCCTGTATGGGTGAAACTAGTCTTACTTCAAGAATATTTCAGTTCGGTAGGAAATATCGAACAATATCATAGTGCCAATTTTCAAATTTCGAATAGGTCAGTTTTCCAGGAACTTCTGATAGACCGTCGAAGTTGATACACCTGTATATTTATGTATATTTTATAGAAAGATATTTGCACATAAGTGTCCCTTAGCTGATTTCCCTTCTGAAATCCATCGTTTTTCATTTATATTTTTTTATTTAATCGCTTTCTGAATGGAATCAAAAACGTAAAATTTTCTAAAAAAAAATAGAGTTTTTGTACAACTGCCTTTAAAAGTGACACTTTTAATGACAGCAAACAATGTTAAAATTGATTGTTTACGTGGAAGCGTGTTAAAAATATTTTTAACATTCCATTTTCGTATGATGAAATCAGATGAGAAAAATTCAGCAATTGCACATTTTTATTAGCAATATTTAAAAATCATTACTTATGAACATTAATATTAATCGTAAAAGAAGAACAATTACTAACATTAATGCCCTGTGACGTTATGGAGCTTCGCAACACATTATTAGAATCCTCAGCACCATCAGTACTTGTAGAAACCGGAAGTGGGATTATGATGATCCAAAATCTGTTGACGTTGGGAGAATTTTTTCAGCAATGACATTTCTATATGCAATGGAATGATCAACATAGCCCTCGGCTACCGTCGTAGACTTCCATCCACCATGTTTTTTTATATCCGTAATATTTGCTCCTGATTCTGCTAGCAACGAAGCGGAGGATCTTCGAAAACAGTGTCCTGTATATTACTTTGGTTCTGGCAGTTTGAGGAATTCGCAACAATAGATGGAATTTTCGCAAATGTATTAATACCAAACTGGACTGGCAGTGCATTTATTATTCATGTATGTTTGGTTTGATGACAGAAGGGCGCAGTGCAAAGTACTTATGAAGATAGTCTACATACATCCCAATAATACTGAAAGAACGACTGACTTTCATTTTGTATTTGGAAGTTGTATAACCAATGATTTATTTGTTATTTTGATGTCTTCCACTGATAAATTACACAATTCTTCTCTCCGACAGGCTCCAAAAAATCCGAAAATAGTTGCAATCTAAACCATCATGTATTTCTCATCTGTGCCTCCTTTATAAAACTTTTCAATTTGTTCACGAGTGAGAATTCTCGATTTTTTGGGACAATTCTTCACTTTTTTGTTTTAAATATGCTATTACCTTAAAATATCCACTAACATCCATACCATTTTTAACAAGGGCGCTTGACTTTATCATTGAACATTTGCTCCACAAAGTTTGATGAACTCCATATTTTTTGATTTTTTTTCTAAGTGTGCCAGGAAAACAATTCCACTGAAGTTCCCTTCTACAATTTTCAATTAACAATTAACACCAGGCCAGGAAATTGTTATATGCAATATCGTACTGCTGAACAGATTTTTTAGGTAGGAGTTCCAGATTTGCTCTTCTTGAAGACTCTTCAATATCCAGAGTAATAACCAAATCGTCACTTTTAATTAATAAGTGGACTCTCGACAAACATATTAAACATATTACGCAGTTAAAAACCCAAGAAAATTGTACTGGAACGAAATTCAAATGACAGCCATTCACAACAACCTTTTGATTATTTGAATATTAAAACGCATTTTGAAGTTTATAGTCATTGCAATTTCGACCATTTCATTATCAAAATAGTGCAGTTGTACAAAAAACATTGTATGGTATTTGTGTTAAAAGTGATTTTATTTTGTTCGTGAAATTGTTCAATTCGCTCCACTCATTTCACAAACTTTTTCACTCACAAAATAAAACGTCACTTTTAACACTCATATCATAAGTAACTATTGTTTAAAAGTTTAGTATAAATTAGATAGTCCGTTAACTAAGTATTTGACAATCCTCATTCCTATCATCCGATGAAAATTGAAATAGAGTACAAGGAATAGAAATATAAATATTAAAATTCGAAAAAATTCAGGTAATTTCTTTCAACAGATTTTCGAATAGTCACATAAAAATATAAAGTCCGGTTCGTTCATTTCATCTGCTAAATCAAACTCCATCAGTAATTTGGCTCTTTCTGCAATAAAGAATCCCAAATATTGCAGCACATTCCTCTGCTAAATGCTTTCTCTGAAAATATAAAGGTTAAGGTGTAATCGAGGTATTCTCGGAAAACCTCTAGGGACCACATAACGCTGGAAACATTAATTTGCTTGACTTGAGGAGTATCCATTGGAGGAATTACATATGAGATTCATATTGTATGTTATCGCTCCTTTGCAGCTTGTTATCGCCGTAATCGCAAATTACCCGAGAAGTATTTAGATGCAACGATAAGTATAAGGTATGTGGACTGGTGCGATCGAACACATGGTACAAGCTGGAATTGTGATTGAGGGATGGCAGGAGTCCCTTCAACTTGCACGTTGACACATGACTTGATACGGAGAAGTATAGGCAGAGGAAAAGATAGGCAATTAAAGAGCGTTTAAGATGCTTATCACAAGCAATTGCAATGTCGGACTGATTTGTTGTATGGAGGATGAAGTCACTAGAGATCAAGGAAGGCATGTCAATCACACCTGCCCTATTCCGTTCGACATGAGCTTCGGAGTCTTGCCTTTCCTCAATTAGTAGAAACTGGTCATGAGATAACGAAGAAATATACGGGTAAATCTATTATAGAAATGCAACGGAGCTTTTCCTGTACCAGATGGGCGTATATAAATGTTTTTCTCTATTTCAGTATTGTAATGAGTTCATTGCAGTTCTAGAAGTAGTGGTGTGATGGACTTTACAGCATTGTTCTCAGTTATATTTTTCGTTTAATGGTTGTCAATACTGACCTCCAATCCTATCAATTTTCAAATTAAATCAGTTAAATTTCCCCAATCTGTCAAATTTCGTCATAGCAACTGCCAAGATACAATACAAAGTCCCTTGGATGTATAATCTAAATATTTCATTTATTTTCGAGAGTATTTGACAAAACTGAAATAGAGAAAATATCGTCTAATACTCGTAGCAGAAGGCATGCGTTCGATAACTGGCTCCTTCGTCGCTCGTTTTCGAATTTCGCATTCATGTTGGAAAAGGAGCCCATTCTGCAACTTGTTTGATTATGTTAATGTAAAATTGCTTTATCTTTTTTCATCGAGGCAGAATCGGAAGGAATGATAAACGAAAAAATCAAAATTTCAACAAAAAAACAAAAAATAATATGCACTAAAAAAATGAGTTCCTACCACGTAGAGAGGTAGGTAGGTAGATACAATTTTTGATATTTTTGGAGTCGATGTCAGCCACGATAAGTTTTTGAGTACGTACATACATAGTTGGCTGACTACGACTTAAAAAAATAATTGTGATTATCCTACCTTTTTGCCTGGTATAAATGCAATTTTTTTCACTTTTAAGTGCATATCCATTCATTTTAGAGTTAGTTGTTGTGTAGTTAGTGTGACCTACGAATTTGACACATTACGAAATATGCATTGATTTGATTTGAAAATTGATAGGATCGGAGGGCAGTATTGACAACCACAAAACGAAAAATTTAACTTGAAAACAATGCTGTAATGGGGTCATTACAGTACAGCTTTAAGTACTGCATTGAACACATTACGATACTGAAATAGGGAAACACCAATACAGGAACATTTCCAGAATTGATCAATCGTACTCTGCAGGTTCGTAGCCTGCAGATAAAACCGAGGATAAAACGCAGTATATATACAGGATTATTCACGAATATGGCTCTATAGAATATTTTTAGGAAAGACACAAGATTCAGGATTGAAATGCTAACGGTGAGCTTCAAGTAAGAAGACGATTTCTCGTATATTTTTTGGAGGTTTTTCGAATGAGAAGCCCCTTTTATATTACATAAATAGATTCTCCATTGAATCCTGAGTCTTTTTGATTCCAAAAGTTTGAATTTCCCCCAGAAAATTTTCTTTATATGACGAAATACAAAAAAAAATCTCAAAATTGAACTCTGTTGAAATACAGATAACTTCGAGGTTTTTTCATTAAAAATTCTCATTTTTGAGAATTACTGAAAAGAAAGGATGATGATCCTTTTTCGATAGCGTGATTTTCAGAATATGATACAGGAGGTCACAAATTCTATGTCAAAGTTAGAAGTGACGAAACATCAAAAAATCGTTTTCTCGATAACAGAGATTTCCAAAAATTTCACTTGACCGCTAAATATTTTTCAGTAGAAAAAAACATTAGGAATGAGATTGAAAATTGAAGACAAAATCGTTTATCCTGAATATCTCGAAAAATATTCATTTTGGGATGAAAGTCTTGGACGTATGCTCCTATTATTGTTTGACGATGATTTCGAAAATGCTTCGGAAAAATGGGATTCCGATTTGGAAAAAACTATTTTGTGATGTTTCGTCACTTCTAACTTTGACAAAGAATTTGTGACATCCTGTATCATATTCTGAAAATCACGCTATCGGAAAAGAAGCATCAGCCTTTCTTCTCGGAGATTCTCAAAAATAAGAATTTTTAATGAGAGGACCTCGATGTTGTCTGTATTTCAACAGAGTTCAATTTAGAGTTTTTTTCGTATTTCCTCATTCAAAGAGAATTTTGTAGGGAAAATTCAAACTTTTGGAATCAAAAAGTCTCAGAATTCAATGGAAAATCTATTTAAGCAATAAAAAATGGGTCTTCCCATTTGAAAAACGAAAGTTGATGTCAGAAGTCCTATAATTTTCAAAAATATACGAGAATTCGTCTTCTTACTTGAAGCTCACCTTTAGAATTTCAATCCTGAATCTTGTGTCTTTTCTAAAAATATTCTATAGAGCCATATTCGAGAATAACCCTGTATATATAATAACGCCATGAAATGAATTTACATGTTTGTATTCATCCTGTATGAATATATCATAACCTACAATGAGTTTTCACCATGAATTGGTCATTGAAAGCCGTCAGATCGATGAAGTCCTCACGGTCATAACAATGACTCAATTTCTTCGTCAAGAACTTCAAAAAATAAATCGACCTGTTACAGCATTTTCAATAAAAATTGTTTTTTAGGAAGAAATTGAATTTATTCTATACCATTTGTACCATATTGTATAAAAACGCAATCAAAATAAAGTGATGGGCTAAGCCCATGCCCTGATATACTGAAATAAACAAAAGCTGACCAAGACCTCATCCCTGGGGAATCCCCATCTTATCAACTCAAACGCAAAATCAGAAAATATCCTATACCGAAATTTCGAAGTAGCATATCTAATACCTCCAATGCTTTTTTCATAAAAATCTGCCTAAGGGTCAGGTCGGTTCAGTATTTGAAACATTGATTACATTTTTCAAAAGGGATGGTAGGAAAAATATTATTTCTCCTTACGTTTCCTCTACATCAACGGTGGGCATTCTCAGAAGATTTTTGGTCTAAGATTGTATCTCGACCGTAGAATTGCCTACCGCTCTGTTTATTGCAGAGGCGTTATTTATGAATAAGAATCTCTTGAATATGCCAACCGCAGATGTAGGCGAATCGTAAGGTGAATTAATTTTTGATACAACCCGGACAATAGGGCCGGAAGACTCTTGCTATGTCATTATTGGACAAAATAATGACCGTTGGTGGCGCTGCATTCGCCGATCAGCTGTTTACCGAAACGAGTATTGTTTCGTGTTTACATTAGCTTTTTATTCGTATTTATGGGATTTTTTAGTTGTAATTGACTATCAATAATCGAAGTTCTTTACTTAATTGTGGATCCTGTGGTTATGTGTAATATTGTGCTTTTTGTTGTATTTTATGTAAAATATTAAGGTGAGAACTATTCAATTTGGAATGCTTTTCAGATCATCTGGCAAAATGTTTACTAAAGGTTCCTCAAATTATAGGAAATTTTCCAATATTTATATATTCCTAGATTTTTTAGAATTACATCCATAAACACAACCATTAGTGTTGTTTCCTTAGGCATATCTTTTCATCGCGATAAAAACGTAAAAATAAACAAATAAACCCAGCTTTCACGTACTAACTGTCAAAACGATATTTGTTTCGGGCTTAGTTCCAGCTAACGCCGGCGGTGTCGCATAGAGTTGTGTTTTGCTCTATATCCATTCGTGAAAATCTTAACCTAGCCATCGAAAACTTTTCAATTTAATTTTTCGGACTCCTCACATATCATACAGTGCAATTTTGACCTGATGCCAAGGATTCAATACTTCATGAAATCATTATCATTCATCGTATAGAGGAAATATCGAACTGACACCTGGTGAACTAATGAATCAATTAAATTCATACAGAGCGACTCTGATTATACGAATATGTGCATTGGTTTATTGAAAAATCTGTTAATTATTGCCTGATCATTTTCTGCGCCTTGAAGAAGCAGGTGTCTTAGCATGCACGAGTGGTTGCAATATCTTCCGTATCAGAAGAATTTCTCGATACTCTCTCTCTTCATCTCTCTCTGCATTATGGCATTAATAGTTTGAAATTATTTGGAAGTCCAAACAAATTATTTGGTATTCCAATTTAATTACCTTTCGTATAATTATGGAATGTTATGTAATGTAATGGATATGATGAAGAAAATATAATACTTGGGTTGGAATTAGTGCCAGCAGAAGAGTCGCCGAAAAATGAAAATCTTTATTCATTCGATTGAATCGTTCGCAAAAGAAAAGTGAATGTTTTTTTGCCTTTATGGGGGCCATATCAAGAACATTCTTGAAAGACAGATACATTTTGAATATACTCCCCGTCAATAAATTCCGGACAGGCAAAATTTTTGTCAAATTCAACACCCTGTATATTTTTTCGTGGTTCTCCGATTTTTCACAAGGTATAGTTTTGGGCCTTGTTATATTAACCTGAAAGTTACTTTGCAAAAGAGCTGTATTTTATCCGTTATACAGGGAGAAACAAAACCTTGTTTTATACCCTTCATTTCTAAATACCCTGTGGTGAATTTGAGGCAAAAAATTTGATATCATTGAGTTTTAATCTGAAGTGTGACCTTTTCTTAACAAAATGTTTTTTGATTTACGTTAGTATCTGCTTTTGAAAAAGAGATACACTTTTTAAAACAAAGTGTTGCATTTTTTCAATTTTTATTACAATTTAAAACATTACAATACCTTATCGACTAGTAAACATGAAGAAACATCTGAAAATTAATAGCGTGTATTTCCACCTCGCTTTCTCATCACTTCTACCATACGACATGGCATACTTTCAATGCATATACGAATTGCTTCTGGGGGAAGCAACAATTTCTGTTAATGCAGAACAAGGCTAGGCCTCACGTTGCACGGGTTGTAACAGAATACTTTGAAGAGACGAATATCCAACGATTCGTGTGGCCAGCCAGAAGTCCGAATTTAAATCCAATTGAACATGTATGAGATATGCTAGGTTCGAAATCGGCAGCCGAACACCTTGCCCGATTTACGAACAGCCCTTCTTGAAGAACGGAAAATATTCCCCTAGAAGCAATTCGGAAATGCATTGAAAGTATGCCACGTCGTATGAAAGAAGTGATGAGAAGGCGAGGTGGAAATACACGCTATTAATTTTCAGATGTTTGTTTATGTTTACTAGTCGATAAGGTACTGTAATGTTTTAAATTGTTATAAATATTGAAAAAATGCAACACTTTCTTTGAAACTGTGCATCTTTTTTTAGAAGCAGATGACGTAAATCAAGAAACATTTGTTAAGAAAGGATCACAGTTCAAATTATAACTTAATGATATCAAATTTTCTGCCTCTAATTCACCACAGGGTGTTAAAAAATGGAGGGTATAAAATAAGGTTTTGTTTCTCCCTGTATAAGGAATAAACTACAGATATTTTTGCAAAGTAAATTTCAGGTTAATATCACAAGACCCAATACTATACCTGGTGAAAATTTCAACAAAATCGCAGAACCACGGAAAAAGATACAGGGTTTTGAATTTGACAAAAACTTTGCCTGTCCGGAATTTATTGACAGGGAGTGTAGTTCTTTTCAGCATGTGACTGATGTTATTGAACTTCCCAATCTGGGTGCATTATGGTGAAGATCCATAATATCCTTTGAATGAATTTTTGAAAAAGGAGAAGCTTAACAAATCCTAAATTTCATAGGAACATCTTGACAGCTTCGATTTTCGGATTCGTGAAACACCGGAAAATGTAAAAATGTGAGCCGTCAAAAAATACTCATATGTACCATAGACTATGACCAAAATTTTGTGAACCCAGAAAGAAAACAATCAAAAGAGCGGAATATATAAAATTACCTGCGAGAACTGTCCTGCCTTTAATATCGGGATGACGACTAGAGCAGCACGAATCAGATTCAATGAACACATTAAGAATAGGCACGCTTCCGCCATGGGAAATCATTAGGTTGAGAGTAAACATTACACCTCACTCGAAAGTCTAACATTACTTCATCAAAATAATGATTTTTATAAGCTGACACTATTAGAACAGCTTGAAATTTTGAAGAACAAAAACAATAGTCTTCTCCTTAATGATTCGTCCTCTAACAACGTAATTTTAATTGTTCCGAAGATGACTGACAGCTGACGCAAATATTTCCACGCAAGACAGATAACTCGAATAATAAATATCGACACTGACCACCCGAAAACGAATACGTCCAAATCATAACATCAAAATTCAACTTGAATACAAATCCTTTAAAAGGAAACTAAAATTTATGAAAACTAAAAGTACATATTCCTTCGACGGAGAGTGGATAATAACAAAGACTGTCATACTTGTTCACTTTTATTGTTGTCCTAGAAATTGTTATGTAAAGGAAATTTTAATCTGTACTATACCTGTTTTTGTCATCATATTTTATAATTTGACTACCATTTTCAGCTGACCTGATGATGGCTTAGAGCCGAAATCGATCGTCAGAGAATATAATTGTTTTAATAAGTGTGTTTTTCGTTCTCTCTTCTATTTACTATGACCAAAACTTATTCTCATCGCTGGCAATCTGATGTCATTCGGAATCACGACTTTCTATATCTTGACGTGTGTCTACCGGTTGCTGCATGTCCTCACCCAATCAGCGGTGCCATCAAACACCTCGAATTCGTGGACCTTTTTCATCATTTCAATCTGACGGACACGAGTTCCCTAAGCTCTTTCCCGAGCATAATAGATGCCAATCGGAAACACTATAGGAAATATTTTCATCGAGTGTATCGAACAAAGGAGATTTATATACCTTTAATCAGGTCTCGACATGATACCTCAAGGATTGACGAGGATGAATGTCAATTTGATTGAGCTGCGGGATAATTAGAAAATTACAAAATTAGGTTGAGGTGTGAAAGTACCTGAACGAGAATGTGATTGGCAGGTTGACAGTTTGTTTCTTCTGCATGAAAAGAGCATTGATTTGGTTGAAATATGGAAATTGGATATGGATTTTAGCGAATAGATATTCATGGTGTAAGCTCAGAAGGCATTGATATTGTTCCACTAATTCAAAATTAGAAAACGTGCCACAATGTGGCTTTATGAATTTAGGTCAATGAATGACATTTTGAATAAACCGAGTTGTAAATGGCCAGCATCTGTTAGTCTTCAAGTTCAAAATGAATTTCTGACCATTTGGATATTTTTTATTTATCCATTGAGCAATTTCCAGACCATTTTTCAATAAAAATACATCTCGACTGGATAATTGATAACAGTTCACTTGAAAAACTTGCTGACTGAGATTATTAATAGCAGAAATAATAAACGTCTTTATAAGATAGATGCATAATACTCTACCCGAGGCGAAGTCTAGCACAGCTATTCAACTTAATCCCCCAGGCAGAGAAGGAAAAACAAACAAAATACAGTTCATATCAAAAAGAAAAAAAAAAAACTCACATAAAAAAAAAATCATAAGATATTCAATATTCTGAAACAGAAATCAAAAAAATATTGCAAGACTGAAAAACAAAAGCAAATAGCAACTTGAGAAAAAAAAATCAAGAATAAAATATTATAATTGAATTGAAAGACAGGAGACGGCCTCTCGGATCACGCAACTCATGTCTCAATCTCAATGAATCTGCGGGTATGACCTATTGAGAAGACAAAAATAGACTCCTGATGGCAAGCTTAAATCTAGCGGAGGAAAGTGATTTAAGGGAATGAGGCAACCTATTATACTCTACAACAGCATTGTAGTGGAAGGATTTTTTGAAACTAGATGTGAAGTGTCTGGGAATATGCAAAGTTGTTACATGTCTGATAGGGCGGCCAGATAAGTCACCTCTGAAATTCAGGAGACGACGAAGGTAATTAGGTGAACCAGTGTCAAGCACCTTATGAACCAGGTTAAGCAAGTGAACCTTAACCCTGTTTTCCATTCTTAGCCAGCCAAGCTCCTTTATTCTTTCTGAAATATTGAGGGAATACTTCGGTAGACCAAGAACAAATCTGCAGCAATAGTTTTGCACCTTCTGAATTCGTCCTTTATCCCAGGCGTCAAGACAGAAGCCATAGACGAAGTCACCATAGTTAAAATGGGACAGTACAAGTGACTCAACTAATTTCATACGAAGGCTTTGACTAAGAAATTCACGATTATTATAGAGAAGTTTCAAAGCAGTAAATGATTTTTTCAGCAGGGAGTTGACGTGATCGCTGAACTTGAGCTTACTATCAATAAATAAACCCAAATTTTTTGATCCCTCCACAACAGGAAGAGAAGTTCCACTTATAGATATCTTAAAGTTATTTCTGAGAAATTTGATACGCTCTTTTGGACCAAATAAGAGGAGTTTAGATTTGTCCGAGTTTAATTTCATGTTATGCTCAGTACACCACGAATATATTCGCATAAGATCACTCGAAATCCTTTCAGCTGCATCCAAATAATTATCAGGTAGAAGATATGTGCTGAATCCATAAAAAACTAGCAGTAACACCGATATGAAACCTTTCGTTCCCTTGTAGTGAAGCTAAAGGCATTTAAATGAGCAATATTTGAATGCGAGTCGAAATTACCTGCGCTCCTTTTCTATTACCATTCATAAACATTGCAGAACTCTGAAAAATAGTGAAAACATGATATATTGAACAAAAATCAAGAAGATTATAATTGGTCATCCAAATTGCTGAATCGGGTTATTTCCTCAGAAGTCTCGTGAAAAAAAAAATGATTACACATTATTTCTTTTACAAAAAATCTTACGCAATACCTGGTGAGAATAGGAAATCTTCGAAGATGATTTTATATGAACGCAATTCCATTGAATCAATAGCAGAGAGAAACCCGTGATAAATCGATGATTATTGTTAATATATTATAGAAAGTGAAGTCTGTAATGTTACGAAAAAACGTGATGAAAATCGGTCTGCGGCCATTAGCGTCTGGATGTTGATAATGATCCCTAATAACTACGAATTGGCAAGCCCCCTCCCGTTCATCAGAACTGTGGGAAATGTTAGAAGTGATGCCGATCCAACACCTACCTATAATTCTTTCGGTTTTCGTAGCATACATAGAATAAACTTGATTTACTTTCTCATGAATGATTCGAAGAGAGAGATACTGATGAAGGAATTGTTCGATTCTAAGAATCGAACAATTCACCGAACACATTTTTGATTGACATTAAGAAAAGCCTGAAACTATTTATGAAAGCCTGAAACTACATTTTTGATTAATTGATTTACACACCACAATAGGATTGTCGTGGAAGGCCATTAATAAATAAAATCGTTCGATAATGACCCAATTAATTAATGAAAATTTCATTATTCTGTCAACAATCCCATCTCAGTCATTCTGACGTGAAATTTTCCAGTTTTATTATTTATCCGAATCCAAGTTTCCCTTCGAAATGCACAAAACTTCTGCCTTATTGAAGCTTTATTTACAGAGCATGAATTCTATACTAGTTGCTCTGTGAGTGAAGTAGTTGATAAATGAGAAATTTCAATATCTCATGGTAAAGGGAATAGTATATTCCAAAACAAGTTGCATTATGGGCTCCTATTTCAACACGAATACGAAATTGCAAAACGATCGACGAAGGGGCGAGTTTTCGAAAGCATGATTGCTCGAATTGCCTTCTGCAACGAGTATTGAACGATATTTTCTCTATTTCAGTCAAGCTTTGTGAAATACTGTCGAAATTCAATGAAAATTTCAGATTATACATCCTGATAGTGATTTTTATATTGTTTCTTGGCAGTTGGTGTGACTTTAACGAAAAATGACAGATTACGGAATTTGAAGTCAGTGTTGACAATCACAAAACGAAAAATATAACTGAAAACAATGCTGTAATGAGTTCATCACAGCACTGGTTTCAGAACTGCAAAGAACTCATCATTACAATACTGAAATAGAAAATATGCTGCTCCACAAGCCACAAGAACTAGGGATATCGTATTCAATCGTTCTGAAAAGTATGTAATCTTCGAGAAAATCGCTGTAAAATCATTTAAAACTCAAAAACAACTAAAATCGATCCAATAAAAATCAGTATGAGACATTTCGTCAATCTGGTTGAATTTTTTCTGAAGTTTGCATATGCTTCATGAATGTTCTTATTTCGAAATGAAGTCAGTTTATCAACGGCTTCGATTTGAAACGAGTTTTCTGAAAATGCCAAGACGTAAATTAACAAACGCTGAGGCTAATAGGGCTATCGGAAAGCTACAGGGTGGCCTAACTTAGGTTGGCTTCAAGTCAGCCAAAGTGTGATATCTCGACTTTGGAATAGGTTCAGGGAGACAGGTTCCGTGTTAGAAAGACCAAGGCTTGGTCGGCTACGAGACGGTGTTTCATCAACGTTTCGGCGAGAAGTCCATCCATTCCGAGGGAGTAGTGTTATGATATGGGCCGAGATATGTTTCAACGGCGCACAGATCTACACATTTGTCCTAGGAATATGACCGCCTTACACTATAGGGAGCATGTCATTGAAAATGTTTTGCCAAATTTTCCCGCTGCTTTTGGTGAAACTTTTCAATTTCTAGATGATAACGCTAGCGCACCGTGCAGCCATAGTTGAGAATGCGCACGAGGAGCTTGGTATTTCACATTTACCAATACCTTCGCATTCACCAGATTTTAATTGCAGAGAACATGCATTGGATATGCTCCAAAGAAGATAAGATAATCAGAATCCTTAAATGATCTGAGAGAGCTCCTGCCTCGTTTATGGTACCAAATTCCTTAAGAAATGTTCATCAACCTCGTGTGTAGTATGCAAATAAGATGTCAAGCTGTTATTGATGTCCGTGGGGCCGTACATTGTTTTGACAGTCCTAAAATGTTTGAATTCTCTTGGAATAAAATTTCGTTATTTAACTCGATTTTTATTAACCACCCTGTAAACGCTCAGACTTACAGGTTAATATTAATATTATTTCCTGCAATAATATTAATAGGAATTTTCATCACAAAATCTCATTTAAACTATTTTTTTTTGCAATTTAAGTCAATATCTCTAACTCAAGTAGTTGCAACTTCAACCATCAGATATTTCAATCCGTCAACGCATTCTAAACTGAACTAATCCTGCAAATTTTCATTAATGAATCGTGTTCTTCAGTCCTTCGAATTTATTCCCAGACACCCTGTATTTGTCTGGCTCCTACCGCTTCAGGCGAATGGCTGATTGAGTTTGCGGACTGATTTTCCGCAGATCATATCTTGAATAGAAGTGTTATGATATAATTATAAGCATGACCACAAATGGTAAGCCGCTGCACGCCAATATCGAAACACGAAAAAAAATCCGATTTGCATATGCAATTCAATCAATTTTTCCGATATCTCGTAGGAAGAGAATCGAGTAGGCCGCGGAATAGTCTTCGGAACTGGTTCGCACGGAGCGAATTCCTCTTGAACCACGGGCATGATTTCATCCGTTGCAAAATATGCTGCCCGCCTATGATTAGACCATGCACCAGCAATTTCGTTGTTGAAATTGCAATGTGGAATCGTTGGAATCGGCCGAGTTGTAGATGGAAAAGTTACGAAACGTCTTTAGCAACCCGGGTATAATTCCGTATACAAGTTTCCTCCGAAAACACCTGAGAGGCGTGCCGTACCGTAATATATTCATTAAAATAAGATAATGCCGATATCACGATCTCCATAGCTCAGCGGCACCTTTACAAGACGGACTTAGCGATGTTGGTAGCTGCAACTTTCTATCTGTCAATAAGTCCACAACCGATCATAGTGCTCTGGTTTCAGTTTAATGCGCGCTTGTTTCTATGATCAAGACAGGGCCGTCGCTAGCCGAACTGTCGCCCTAGGGAGAGACGCATTCTGCCTCCCCAACAGGGTCTACTTTGGTTATAGTGAAAATCAAATATTGGACAAAGTGAAAAATATTCGTTAACAAAATAATTAACATCTTCGACAAATAACTAAATTTCATTTTAGGATTGGTAAAGAAAAAAATTAGCAGATATAGGGATTGTCCGGATTTGACGTGAAGAAACTTCAGAATGGTCAAAATATCAGGAAAACTCTGTAAGAAGTCAGGTCCTAATATGCATAATATGTTATTGTGTAGGCAACAAACACTTTAAATATATTCACAAAGCCAGAACTGAGAAAAACAAATGAAAAAAGCTTAACACATATATCGGTGTCCCCAAGGTGGGTGGCCTATTAGATTATTATGGAAACTATTGATGGTAAAGATTTCAAATTTTGTAGATCAATAGAAGACAATATAAGATACATTTTTAAGATAATTTCACATTACAGTGTTGCCGGATGTACGTCAATTCCGTAAAAACTTTACTTACTTTTTCATTCCTATCTAACGGTTTTTGAGTAATTAATTATTTTTCGAAATTTCAGATCAAATTGGCGTGTTACGAAAATGACTCTAGTTCGCTCAATATTTGAGATTTAAGTCAGAAATTTAGCAAGTCATTAGATATTGATCTGATCTATGTCACTGCTTTTGAATTATAGTTGTCAGTTATACAGGATGCACCAAAAAATCATCATTTGCCAAGTTACAAAATCGTAAAAAAGTCTTTTTTCCAAATTAGACACCTAGCATATTTTTAAATTTTTCGAAGCAGTACAACACACTCTACAATTCTTCTAATCACGTCCCTATACCTATCTCAACTGGATTCTGAGTTATATGCGTTTATTAGATTTCAGATTGATTCAATAAGCGTTAATTTCTTTTGTATTGTTATTTTCTCTATGTCGTTAATAGATCAATCCATAAATGTCAGAATAAACAATTATTGCCTAACAGGTGTTTTGTTTCGGGTTTTTCTATAAAAAATGAATTCAATGAATTAATTTGAAATTTTTGGCGTGAATGTGACAAATTTGTGGAGAGAACATGTCGAAAATTCAATGAAATTTAGCCATAACTACCTCGAATAAATCGAAAAAAGTTTTCAAGATTGAGAAAAAATGTCTCACAATTTGGAACAAAATTACGAGAACAAAATTATGTTTTACCCAGAAAATTTACACTGAAGATAACGAAATAAATGTTTTAACATTTTCGAAGTTTATTCTGAAGCATCTATAAGATATGCCTCAAGGGAATTGGGAATAAGTAAATTTTCAGTGCAAAGGATATTATCAGAACATCGAATGCATTATTTCAAATATATGAGGGTTCAGGAATTAAGGCCATCATGGGCCAAAACTTTTGTCAGACGCTTTAAAGCTCTAAAAAAAAAAATGAATGAACTTTTTTTCATATTTCTGATTTTTAAATATGTTATTGAGATAACTATAAGATTATATTTCATAAGTTGGACAAATTGAAGTGACTAAACATCCTCTAAACACAAATATTATTCAGCTGAATAGTTTTTGTGTCCAACACCCGATATAGACAATATCCAAGTTGAAATTCTGCGTGACGCACTATAATTCGATTTATTCACAACTTCATTTCATTGTGAGACAAATAATCCCTCATAAGATAAGTAGCATAAGGCATTCACGACCATATAAAATGACATTTTTTTGTTTAGTTTAGTTTGAAAGGGGTTACAAAGCTAAGTTATCCTCACTATCAAACCTACACCAACTCCTTGGTTACCAGTCCTCTCAATTATTGTCCCTCCCCATATTCACAGAGATACAACAACATTGAATTTTCATACTCACCTATGTTCCAGATAATAAGGCCCCCAGATTGAAGTCGCGTAAACCTTCTTGGTCAAATTTTCTAATTGATATGAATAGAAGCGAAAAAGAAATTTGGCAATCTGAATGGAATGTATGCAATTTTTTCAATGAAGATCTTATCACTAATCCTTCCATCAGAGTTCCTGGTTTTGACCTTCCCAGGAGAATATGGTCTGTTCTAAATCGTATTAGAACATGCTATGGACGATGTAACAGCATGCTCTTCCGATGGAATTCGGTTGAGAGCCCTAGATGTGAGTGTGGAGAAAATGAGGAGACTATAGAACATCTTATGAAAAGTTGTCCCATTTATAAATTTCAAGATGGTTTCGAGGCTGTACATAAAGTAACGAATGCATTTCTGAAATGGGCGGTGAATTTCAAAATAATTTAATTTATTCTAAATAATTGGTCTCTTTTCTGCTTTTGTCTTTTTTGCATTTCAGATTAAGAATTGCGAGTCGTTTTGTGGAGAATCTGTTCATCTGAGTCCATAGACGGATTATTTGAAGATGTTCTCTTTAATCACGCGGATGTCTTTAAAGATTTATCTGATATTAAATATTTTCAGTATTTTTTTTCACGGCCGAGGTAAGGGTTTTTTTCAACTGAGGTTCTTGCCTTTCCCCATTTAATCATACTGCAGACCTATATGGTTTTCCTGTGTTGCAGCAACCTTAATTAGCTAGGTAAATTTTTGTTTAAACATGTACTGTATTATTTTATCTCTCTGAATCAGAGGAATACATAAGGAATGACTTATTTTCATTCCCGTAAACTAAGAGGTCAACGTTTAATGACAGCGCACCCTCAAATGCGCTGTTTGTACATACCTCTAAAGGAATTGTGCGTTGTCGATCCTCTATAAACACACGAAAGCAGCAACATAGCACGAGGAGGATTAAGTGAATTTATTGACCAATAAAACCAGCGCGAATTTATAATGATAGCCACATAGAAAGTTGAAAAAATTGAGAATCATGTGAAGTCTTATTCATTCCGTTACTTAATTACTGTTGAAATGTGGGAATGATATCGCTTGTAAAACATGCATCCGAGATTTATCTAATGAATAAAAGGCTTCACGGATATTATTCCTGATTTTTTTTGTAATGACGACATAAAATTTCATCCTATTGAATATTGATAGCGCATAAAATAATTTTTCAGATTTATATGACAAGATTGTTAAACGTTCCTATCGTAACTGAGAACCATTAGGTAACTTGTTTAATGTATAAATAGAAGAGTCTCACGCGTTGTGATACTTATTTTATTGTATTTGTTATTATTCCAATGATTTTTTTGATTTCTCCGAGAAAACTTTCTTATTGAATGAGACAGAACTAGTATAATTCAGTGAGTATCTGTTAATCAGTAATTTTAGACTCTTGCAAAAGTGAGCAGACTTCCATATTCAAATTAATCATCCCGATATGACGTGAATTGAAATGTGAAAAAGTTTTACTCATCTCTCGAATATTTTACTTGATTTCAGGAATTAATGGTCTCCATTCCGACATTCTACAAATGTGTAACATCAGCGTTACTAATGGTTGATGCTATTGCACACATGCCAATCATAAGGATGGTCGCAGCGAAAATGGCTTCTAGAAGTTGTGAAAGACATCGCTCATTAGCATCGATAACTTTGGATTTTTAGGTGCAAGTCATACTTAGTTGAGAAGAAATATTCGGTTCATATCGTTAGAACACCGACATAAATGATATGTTACGGTAGTTATTTCATGAATTCTGGATTTCTCGAAGAGGATTAGAAGGAATTATTTATGAAGCTAATAAATTGTGCCAATTCTCCAGCAATCAAAACTAGCAAGCGTCCTTTCTCATTCCTCTGTAAGGACATTCACTTACAACATATTTTGCGAAATTATGTGTTCCACATTATGGATTTATGCAGCTGAGATATCTCTCGGATAATTTGGATGGATATTTATAGCTTCGGAGTTACAGATTCCACGATTTTTTCTTCTTTGAAGGTTCCAAATTCTTATTCCCTTCAAGGAAAAGTTTCGAATATCATTCCCAACTCCCATGGAATTCAATAACATTTATTTATCTGATTCATACCCTGTGTAGTAGAAGCGTGTCGAGATCTCTTGTACGAAGTTATTTCTCTTATTAAAACTATGCCAACATTAAATTTTGACTTTTGCTATCATTCTGAAGTAAAACAAAAATTAAAATTTCATACTGCGAAAAAACAACACAGAGCAACGATCTTAAAAAGCTACAGGTACAGGTACTTTTTTTAACCTCATCAAAAATAATACAGAGAATTGCATAACATCTTAATATATAAAACTAAGTCGGTCATTTTGTTGGTTACACCATTTATAACTCAAGATTTGATGAAATATTTGTTATGATATACTTTTTGTTGGATTCTACTACGGCGGGGTTAACATAAAATACATTAAAACTCTGAAAAATTTAATGAAATGAAAACAAAAATAGGAAATAATTTTCTTTTTTGCGAATAACGCCAGTAGGTGCCGCTACGGTTAACAGCGGTAAAGCTTTTTCTTCTGATTTCAAATATATATAACTTATTGAGATTATCTCTGGCAGTTTTCTAAAAATATAGATACTTTTGTCTAAATCTAAGTCAGTTGTGGAATGCCACACGAGAACGATGCGTGGATAATGAAATATTATTTATTTTTTAACTGAAAGTTCAATTAGAGATTCAAATGACCCCCCAATTACTTTTAGACAGAGTCGATATCTTTTTTTGAAGTTTTTGAGGATTTTCATCAACATTTGTGGAATACATTGAGGTTGTCAATTTCTTCTTCTATTCTGAATTTAATGTCTTCAATATTTTGCGGACGGGCCATATACATTTTATATTTCAAATATCCCCATAAAAAGGTGTCCAATGATGTTAAGTAGGGACTACCAGGGGGCCATAGAATGAAACTTCGATATGAATGAATCACAGCATTCTCGAGGGGCGTTCTACAGCGGCCTTAGATTTAGACAAAAAAAACCTATAATTCACAGAAACTGCCGAAAAAATCGCAAAAGTATATATCAGAAGAAAGAGTTTTATCAATTAGGAAAATAAAATACAGGATGTGCCATTCGAAAAACAACAATTCACAAAGAATTTTTAGGTTAACGATACCCTAATGCAATTCTTAGTACTGAATTCTGAATACCCATAAAAAATACTGCAAATTTGCCCATTTGAACTTTTGTGTACGACCAATATTAACTGAGATAGCTATTGAATAATATATACACAACCACCCTGTACATACCTTTTTCACTGCAATTAAATTTTTTGTATATTTTTTACTTTTGTATTTCACTTCATATATTTCCTTTAAAAAAAAAAACAACTTTATTCATCTCTAAGGCGAAACAAAGTTTGACGGGTCAGCTAGCTTATCTAATTGCCAATTGCCACAATTAGTCCCACCACCAGATCCTTTACGCTCTTCAGTTTCTGGGGTAGTAAATGATTCCAAACATTTCTTGGCCAACATTCAAAAATTTAACAGCTGTTTCCAGACGACAACGTTTGGCGCAACACATCTTGTACAGGACAATTTCATGTCCACTTTCAAGGTATTATACCATAATAGTTTATTATAATATTAAACTTGCATATTTTGAGGCAGTACGAAGTCTACCGGGTCAGTCAGTTCATAATAAAGAGAATTATTGCCACCACACCTGTTAGAAGATAGGATTTCAATCCTTGCTATTATTTCAGCAGAAAATGACGAAGCTCATTCGTTAGATTATTTTGCATTAATTAAAGATTTCGATCTTGGAAAAGCTCCAAATAATTTCAAAATCTTTCATCTTTGTATTTGTAAATTTTTTTAAATTCTCAATATAAAATGAAGAATATTTCAAAACTATAATATTATTCATTTGTATAACTTAAGCATTTCTCTTCAATAGGCTAGGCCACCACTGTTCTTTTTTCATCTGAAAGAGTGTACTTCAACGTCAAATATTCTTTCACGTTAATTTTGATATCGTGATAGGCATGAAGGTCTTCAAAGTTATTCATGATTTTTTCTGCAAAGTTCTCGAATATTTCAAATAAGAAAACAACATCTGAGGTAAGACGATTTGAAAAGGCTTGTAAAAGCTTATCAAAAAAGTGTTGTAGGCGTTACGTTCGCAATACACTTTCTGCTCATCCGCAGAGAATATCAGTCCAAAACCTCAAATATCTCGAGAAAGCTTCGAAATATCCTTGAGTCCCAAAAATATAGTGGTTTATTTAGAAATACAAAGCTGATAATTGCTTGACAAAATCCCTGATAACACAGAGAATCATTTTTATGCAAATATGTATTGCAATTCTCTGTATAATTTTTGATTTTTTTCGCTTTTAGCGGAAAAATAAGGTTTGGTCGGTTAATTCAAATACATTTTTTTCCTTTTTTCGTAGGTTGAAATCTTCTTGAATTACCCTTATTACCTCATTATACCTGTTAAAGATAAATTGGGGGATGATGTTGAAATTCTGTTTAGAAGTACAATATATCACAGTATAATTATGCAGGAAGTACTACGAACAGGTGATTTCTCTCTCCTATTACGAAACCGCTGGCAATAACATGTAAGATGTAAGAACCCACGACAATACTGCACCTGCAACCCAAATAGAAACTCGCGACTGCCTCGATTGTTATCAACGACGAGATAAGCAAAAAGGAAGATGTAGTAGGAAATTGGCTATCCAATTACAAAGGTACAACGTGCGTGCCACGACAAGAAGTACCTCTGGATCGATTGCGGTACCAAAACTCGCGGAGATACCACTAATTGTACCTATTATCGTTTTCTACAAATACGTAGTTGGCGATGGTCGGCGGCTCGCAGATAAGAATTGCAGCAAGTGATTAGCTGTTTAGTGTGGCATGGGGATTTTTACCAGCAGTTTGCTCTTTTTGCTGATTGATGCGAGAAGATGTCGGAATGACACACATCCTCGATGCGGAATTTATAATGGAACTGCTGAATTCTTGGCGACGCACGAATAAGGAGGGAAACGGAGGTTCGGCGAGATGTGTGGGAAGTTTTAGCTCTTACGTATGTATTTGTTGGTGTTTTTCGGATTTTACTGCGGGAGTACATATTAGGTTGTTATGGAAAAAAGCATTCGGTTATTTCGTAAGAGGATACTTTGGAATTCACGTTTATTCTCAGGGTCGGATTTGGAGGTCTGGGGACCCCATGACAACGAAGAAGTGGAGGACCTCTGACTTATTTTCCACATGAAATGGACAATTTTTCAGTGGTTTTGTATCGAAAATTTATTGTGAAGGTATAAAAGTAGGTATAAAATTTTTTATTAGTGAACAATCTATGAGAAATTTACCTAATGGGAAACAAGAATTATCTGTAATTGAACGAACGAAAGCTTGTTTCGCTGAAAAATTGTATCTCTATTTCAGTATTAGGCCAAGCAAATTAGTTTCCAAAAATGGTGTGCCTGAAAATAATTGGTGGACTTCAGGAAACTGTTTTAATCATTTACTTAGGCCTCTAATAATAGTGGTTTGAGTTTTGCCACAATTCCAAGTGGAGCGTATGTTGTGACGTTCGAAAAACCTCGAAATTGTCGAACTATTTTAGGTTTTTCTCGAATAGCTCCTAAACTAAACAATCTATCAAAAACTTGGTCATATTCAAAAGTGCTCAGCATTAAATTATGCTTCTAAAACTTACTACGACACTTTATTTTGAATAAGTAGTTTCATAGAAAACATACATTGAAATATGGCAAATTTTTACACTTTTTGAAAAATAGTTATTTATGATATATATGAGTGTTAAAAGTGACGTTTTATTTTGTGAGTGAAAAAGTTTGTGAAATGAGCGGAGCCGAATTGAACAATTTCACGAACAAAATAAAATCGTTTTTGACACAAATACCATACAATGTTTTTTGTACAACTGCCCTATTTTGATATTCAAATGGGCGAATTTGCAATGACAATAAACTTCAAAATGCATTTTAATATTCAAATAATCAAAAGGTTGTTGTGAAAGGCAAACGTTGCCAACGTTATGATTACTAACAAATGAGAGAAGACGCTGTAATTTGAATTTCGTTCCTTTCCAATTTTCGTCTTGGGTTTTTAACTGCTTGATATGTTTGTCGAGAGTCCAATTATTAATAAAAGTGACGATTTGGTTGTTCCTCTGCAAGAAGAGCAAATCTGGAACTCCTACTCAAAAAATTTGTTCAGCAGTACGATATTGCATATAACAATTTCCTGGCCTGGTGTAAATTAAAAATTTAGAAAGGAACTTCAGTGAAACTGTTTTCCCGGCATACTCAGAAGAAAAATCAAAAATATGGAGTTCATCAACTTTGTGGAGCAAATTTTCAACGATAAAGTCAAGCGCCCTTGTTAAAAATGGCGTGGATGTTAGTAAATATTTTAAGGTACATAATAGCATATTTAAAACGGAAAAGTGAAGGATATCGTCCCAAAAAATCGAAATTTTCACTAGTGAACAAGCTGAAAAGTTTATAAAGGAGGCACTAGATGAGAAATACTTGATGGTTGAGGTTGCAACTATTTTCGGATTATTCAAAGCCTGTCGGCGTGAAGAATTGTTTAATTTATCAGTGGAAGACATCGAAATAACAAATAAATCATTGGTTATACAACTTCCAAATACAAAAACGAGAGTCAGTCGTTCTTTCAGTATTATTGGGAAGTATGTAGACTATTTTCATAAGTACATTGCACTGCGCTCTTCGGTCATCAAACATCGTCGTTTTTTCCTGAAATACATTAATAATGAATGCACTACCAATCTAGTCGGTATTAATACTTTTGGGAAAATTCCATCTATTGTTGCCGAATTCCTCAAACTGCCTGAACCAGAGCAATATACAGGACACTGTTTTCGAAAATCCTCCACTTCATTGCTAGCAGAATCAGGAGCAAATATAACGGATTTAAAAAAAACATGGTGGATGGAAGTCTACGACGGTAGCCGAGAGATATGCTGATAATTCCATTGCATATAGAAATGTCATTGCTGAAAAAATTCTCCCAACCTCAACGCAGATTTTGGATCATAATCATCCAATATTGTACTTCCGGTTTCTACAAGTACTGATGGTCCTGAGGATTCTAATAATGTGTTGCGAAGCTCCCTAACGTCACAGGGCATTAATGTTAGTAATTGTTCTAGTTTAACGATTAATATTAATGTTCATGAGTAATGATTGTTAAATATTGATAATAAAAATTTGCAATTGCTGAATTTTTCTCATCTGATT
This sequence comes from Hippodamia convergens, assembly GCA_038502775.1. Classification (NCBI taxonomy): domain Eukaryota; kingdom Metazoa; phylum Arthropoda; class Insecta; order Coleoptera; family Coccinellidae; genus Hippodamia; species Hippodamia convergens. The sequence continues at coordinate 48,545,715 of CM076610.1, forward strand.
TCATCATAAGAAAATGGAGTGCTAAAAATATTTTTAACTCTAATGTTAAAAACGTAGACGTAAACAACCAATTTTAACATTTTTTGCTGTCATTAAAATTGTCACTTTCAATGGCAGTTGTACAAAAACACATTTTTGTCAATATCAATTGAAATATAGGTTTCAAGGTACCCGGATCATACGGTGATGTTTTACCCGAATCAACTAAGACATTTGCAGAACGAATAAGTTCACAAACCGATTGGTTCGACTGCAATGATTTTCCGCTAGCACAAAGGGCTCAAAAGATGAAATACTTCCCATTCCTGGTAGTAGCAGCCAGCATTCTGCTGTTAACGATCTCGATAAATCACAACAATGTCTGAAATTTCCATACGTAATTGCTCCGCACAAACGTTATATATATTATTTATAATTTTTTCGAGAAAAAATCCGCTGTGAATCGAATTCCTAGCATTCAATTCGCACATAAATTAGCTTCTTATTTTAAACAGACGTACCGGCATCAGAGGACAGAAACATTGCCTTCGATCGTTTCCAGTCGGATTCCAGATGGCTTATGTGCAGGTATGCAATTATTATTATCTCCTCGTTTTGCGGCAAAAACCAGACAATGAAATCAGAAATACCCGGTGAGTTGATCAAATTCAGGAAAGCTGGCAGTGCTTTGATTGACGTAAAGATTTTTTTTTTGTGCAACTGTCGAGAAACTTGAAATTTCTGCATGTGTAAATTTTTACTTCTTTTCACTGCGGAAAAATTGACAAAATAATAATGAAATATTGCTTCTTGAAGGATTTATTTTTCAAAGTCAATAATTAATTGATTTATTCGTCATAAAATGATTTAATTCGAAGTTTTTTTACATACTTTCAACAGTTGTTGAGTTTTTTTTTAATCACTGTTATATGTGAATGAATACCATGGTATGCAATAGTCATAATGAAGATATTGAAAGATGTTTGTGGATATAAACTGCTCCACATGAGTAAGGGATATTGACTTAAATTGCAAAAAAATATAGTTTGAATGGGATTTTGTAGAAAATAAAATTAATTTTATCCTGTAGGTCTGCAGCGTATTCAGAGTGGTCAAGAAAAATTGAGTAAAATTTTATTCCCAGAGAATTCAAGCATTAATACAATGTATGGCCTCCACGGGCATCAATGACAGCTGACATTTTCTTTGCATACTACACACGAGGTTGTTGAACATTTCTTGAAGAATTTGGTTCCATAAACGGGGCAGAAGCTCTCTCAGATCATTTGAGGATTCTGGGGTAGGTTGATGATTTTCTAATCTTCTTTGGAGCATATGCCATGCGTGTTCTATGCATTTCAAATCTGGTGAGTGCAGAGGTATTGGTAAATGTGGAATACCAAGCTCATCGCGCGCATTGTAAACTATGGCTGCACAGTTCGGTCTATCGTTATCGCCTAGAAATTGAAAAGTTTCACCAATAGCAGCGTGATAATCTGGCAAAACATTGTCAATGCTTGCATTCACCGAACGAAGAATGTTGCCACCGCTCCACTACCGCTACCTAGCATAAACAGAAAGCGCTCCCAAAATGCCCGCTTCTCCGGAACGTGTTGAGTTTGTAGCGTCTGTGCTACCGGACGATTCCGCAACAGTTCCACAACTGTTACGTTCGGTGAATGCACGCAATGACATGCTCCCTACAGTGTAATGCGGTCATATTCCCAGGACAAATGTGTAGATCTGTGCGCCCGTTGAAACATATCCCAGCCCATACCATAACACTACCCCCTCGGAATGGATGGACTTCTTGGACATAGCGACGATTACGGGGTATGCGTGGGATTGTCCATACCCCTTATTCTTCGAGAATCTGAAAATCGGATTCATCAGTGAAAAGAACACTACGCCATTGATCGTTCCAATTGATATGTTGCCTTGCCCATTCCAGTCTTTGACGCCTATGGTCACGTGTTAATGGAACTCCTCTTAATGGAAATCTACAACCAAGATTCACCTCTCTCAAACATCGTCTGATGGTTTTGATGAAAACTTGGACCCAATCTGCATTTTGAAGAGTATTTCGTAGCATTCTACACGTAGATATAGGTTTTCTTCTCGCCGGAACGGTGATGAAACGATACTGAGCAGCTGTTGTTTTCCGTCGAACACCTTGGTCCTTCCAACACGGAACCTGTCTCCATGAACCTATTCTAAATTCGAGATATCACATTTTGGCTGACAACAATCTGACTTAGGCCACCCTGTAGCATTCCGATAGCTTCACAGGCCTGAGCATTTGTTAATTTATGTTTTGGCATTTTCGGAGAACTCGAATTCTAAGTGTCTAATGTAATAAAACCACTTTTTGCATGTTTTTCTCAAATATCTCGGTTCCTATCAGATTTTCGCTATTTTTATTCATCATAAATATTGAAGAGGAATAAATTCTCTACAACATTTGTTCTGAATTTTTTTTTGTACTTCGAACAGTTCTTGAGATAGAGCAGTGAGCGCACAATGTTTCACGATGTCTAGTATCATTGGAACGAAGTCGGTAGTCTCGTTCATATGATCTAAAATATTTGAAAATTTTTGACAAATATGTATTCAGTATTAATTACCATTTTAAATTAACTTTTCCCATTAAGTAATTTTCTACTCATTTGAAAACTCTTATTTGCTGGTAGGTAAATTAACCCTATTTTTTCCTACCAGCAGGTAAATGTCATTAAATAAGTAGAAATATAATGAATGAAAAAAGTTATAAAATATAAAGAAAAAATTGATTAGAAATAATAATTATCCGTAATTACATTTGTCAACAATTTTTTAACTTTCAAAGACATATACATATATGAAATTACCGACTGATCTCTAATAAGAGTCTTATAGTCGACATAGTAAAACACTGCATGCTCACTGGCCTATTTCTCAAAAACATTTCAAATTACAAAAAAACTTTGAAACAAAAGATGAAGAATTTATTCCTCTACAATTTTTATGATAGATAAAAATGACGACAATCTGATAGGAACCAAGATATTTGAGAAAAACCAGCAGACTTTTTTTACCTTTGACCCTTAGAATTTCATAGATGCGGACACTCTACAGTCGGTAGGGTTTGAGAGATGATTTGAGATATCAGATTGAAGGCTTTCACAAGTTTAAACCCAATTATCTCGAATTCTGAAATGAAAACCCTGTGTGATGCTAGGGTAGGTTAGGTCAATCGTTATACAGCAGAGGGATGGTAAATTATACACTGGAGTGTTTATTTCTTAAGCCATGTTGCACAGATACACAATGAATGAATCATTCAATCAATGACTTCAGTTCAACTCTTGTTGTCCCTTGGTCGAATGATATTATATATTTACATTGTTTACTTGTTGTTAAAACAATATCATGAATTGATAAATATAAGCGACCATGGATACAAACAATGTGTATAGATCATTATCACGTTTTTAAGATGGTTAGGTTACTCAGACCGTTGAGACCTTGTTGTCTCAAGTATGAAAGATATACAGGTTTTCTTATTGATACATACTGCACCTGAAATGACTGGTCTAAGGATCGATGGGGACTTTTCACACTTCATTCGAAATGGTAGTCCCTAGCTCTCAACTAAAATTTGGCTCGTTGGTAGTTTTTGTTATTTGGGTACAATTTTCATGCTTGACTTGACCGTAATACAATTTCGAAAAAATAAAATAGTAAAGTAAATGCCTCATTTCCTCCCGGCTCTTTTTCACAAATTGTCCATGATCGAATACCGGGTGTCCCACAACACTCCAGCAACGAGGAAGCGATTCAATTCGCCTCACTCGCCGGGTGCCTTCCATAAATCGGAAAGCTCGGCTCGTCGCCAGACAGCCAATTGAACAGGAGAGTTATGAAAGTGCGCGGAATGCCGGCTTTGAGCCCGGGCTCTATTCGCGAGAGAGGTCGTGACGGAGCGGTCGCGGCCGTGTTGCGTGAACGGAACCCGCGCCGGTGCGCAATAACTCACCCGGTCGGGATGTGGCCGAGATAACGAAAAGGAGGAGAAATCTCTCCCTGTGTCGTTTATATTTGTCAATATACGATATGGTTTCGCGACCCAGGCGGATATGGGTTATTGTTATCGTTAGTTATTGGTTATCGCCTTTTGGACGTGGACGTGCGTCATTTCGACACTTTCTCTGTCTCCGGTGTTTGGGGGCCAAGGTGATTCCTTTGCCTGTCGAATACCTGTTTTTTGGAGGATTGGTCAACTAATAGAGAAGGAAAAGAAGCAGGGGAGGAACCAACAAGCATTAAAAGTGGCCACCTCAAACATCGAAATATATATATATATATTCTTTTGAATAAGAGAGCTAAAATAATACAATAAATGTTGAAACAAAAAGAACCTAAGCTGAGGTAAAAAAAAAGAACGAGGTACCATAACATTTTTCGTATGATACTAAAGTACACTATAGATACACTAGTATCATACGATACTATAGAGCAAGGGAAAAAACCTCAGCCGAAAAAACCTGTCTCCCCGTAAAGAAAATAAAATAAAATTGTTGTATCTGAATATTCTATATAGGAGGACATTACGATTATCGGAACGGCTCTTCGGAGGAAGGATTTCCAAACACAAACTCCAACCTGAAAATAAAAAAAGACAGAACAGCAAGAGAATTCAACTTATACTTCATCAAATTGATCTAAAATTTTCAACCCATTGCAAAAATGATTTTGATACATTGTATATGGCTCTAATGCCATCTTGTAATTTATAAATCGAACAATTATTAATTAGGTGTTCAACAGTTTCCTCTGATTCACCACATTCACAATTAGGACTATCAACTGAATTCCACTTGAAAAGCATGTTCATATTCGACTAAGAAGGGACCATATTCTCCTGGGAAGGTTAAAACCAGGAACTTTATTCGATGGATCAAATATTAGATCTTTAATAGATAAAAAACATGCATTTCATTCGGATTTCCAGATTTCCTTGTAGCTGAAGTTCGAATTCAAAAAGTTATTCGACCAAATAGGTTTACGGGATTTAAGTCTTGCAATTCTTTTTTCTGGAAGGTGGGAAAGTATCGGAAAAAAATCCGGAAATAAATTGAATTTATTTATTTTTCAATTCATATGTAATATTGGGAGTTGGGGTGGTGTGGACAGAAGAGCGGCTTCCCGTCGTCCAATGGATTGAAAATTGAAGAAATCAAACTTTCTCCCGCTCGGACAAAGTGTGGGTAGACCCTATCATACTAGGGACAGGACTTAGTGTTTAGTAAATTAAAAGCCGAAATAAATTGTAAGCCTGAAGAAGCAAAAGGTAACATTTGCGATACGTCGCCACATATATGGGAAGCCTCTAACATCTTTTCTTTTCCTAGTCCAATTTCCTGCAATCAGATTCTTTTAATATACTATGGAGGATGTTAATTATAATGACAACTCGCTGACCCAGCAGTACAACTGCCTCAATCGATCAAATATTAAAAAAAGTTCCCTCTTTACCTCTTAAATGAAGAGAATTCTTTTGTTGTATGCAATTAAATTTTTTGTATATTTTTTACTTTTTTGTATTCCACCGAATATATTTCCTTCTTAAAAAAAACCAATGGTTAGTACCACTTTATTCATTTCTAAGGCGAAACAAAGTTCGCCGGGTAAGCTACCTTATCTATTCGCCAATTGCCACAATTGGTCCCACCACCAGATCCCCTACGCTCTTGAGTTTCTGGGATAGCAAATGATTCACTTTTTGGCCAACATTATACCATAATAGTTTATTATAATATTGAAGTTGCTTTTTTAGCTATCGATTGAGGCAGTACGAAGTCTGCCGGGTCAGCTAGTTATAAACATAATTATGTGTTCAAAACATTTCGTCATAAAATTTTCCGTAGTATTCGGAAGAAAGATAGGTATAATAACACATGGACTCAGATGCGTTAATATTATAACAAAATATAGTTCACCGATTTAATATCAAATATAATACTTACACGTAAACGCTATCAACCGTAGCGACATCTACTATCGTTATTCGCAAGAAGGAAAATTATTTCCTATTTTTTTTCATTTCATCGAATTTTTCAGAGTGTCAATGTATTTTATGTTAACCCCACCGTAGAAGAATCCAACAAAAATATTTCATAACAAACAGTTCACCCAATTTTGAGTTATAAATGGTGTAACCAACAATATGGCCGACTCAGTTTTATATATTAAGATTAGTGTTTAGTTTTTCCTACAGAGAGTTTAGTTTAGGGTTACAATTGAAACAATCTAGATAAACCACATAAATGGGCTTATTGGCTGTGGTCCATAAGGAATAATTTCACTCAAAGTTTCGCCGAGAACTGCGGAAGGTATCTTCAGAGAATTCTTGGTCTAATATTGTACCTCGAATGCTAAATTTCTGACATTGACGTGTTCGAACTGGAAGTGTTATCTACACCCCGGTTAATGGCCTGAAAAGGTGGTGAGTTTACGCTGGCGATGTTGTATCGGCTTGAGCTTTGTTTTTATCAAGATCGGTAACCAGATGCTAGGTAACAAATGGGTTTCTTCTTTTCTGTTCATGTTGTTTTTATGTTTATAAGTTTCAATGACTCACATGTTCGGCCTATGATAGTAACTTTTGATATTCGAATCAAATCATTATATGGAAGCCATTGAAAGTTATAAATATAAAAACAACATGAACAGAAAAGAAAAAACCCCTTTGTAACAATGCGTCTGATTGCAGATCTTAGAAAAAACGAAGATCAAGCCGATACAGAGCGGGAGCGATGGGCCAATCAACATCGCGCGCGTAAACCTTTTCCCGCGATTAACCGGGATGTATATAACAGTATAACAGTTGAAGTACAATATTAGACGAAAATCCTCTGAAGATGCATACCGTAGGTTTATCAAGAAATGGTTACCAAAGGAATACTGGTAATGTTATTCATACAAATAAATAAACAAAACAAATTCTTCGATTACTAGTTTATTTTGATGTAAGGGTTGCGCTTGTTTTTATTCCAAAAGGAATTTCAGATCAAAAATGAATTCCAAGTCGAGTCTGCAACGCTTTTCCTGTAATCGAATTTACAATAAAATATACATTTCAATATTTTTCTCTAGTTATGTGTCAAATTCGTTCATTCCGCCACATCTCGTAGAACAAAACAATGTTAGAATATTTCATTCTAACATTGTTTTCAGTGATATTTATTCATGGCATGTTGGCCTCCTGTCACAGATTTATTCAATATCTGTCAAATTTTATGAGATAGAAAACAGTTCTGCCAACCAATTTTTTTTATGCAAAAATCACTAAACGATATTTACGGCAATATTTCATTAATTTCGAAAAAATTCATCGAATTACAGAAGATAATGTATGATACACTTCGCGGCTCGTTTTTGAATTTTGAACTCGTGTAAGAATATCAATGCCTTCTGCACTTGTATCATAAATAACTATTAACAAACATGGAAAATGCCATGGTTGGGGGGTCGGAAATTTTTTTCGATACTTTGGTTGTCGTGTCATGAGAAAGGTTGAAAAACACTACCCTAAACTATAAATTGATAATTAGTCAGAGAAAGCAAAAAACAAGAGTTTTTCCTCCACTATATTTCCCCTAATTATGTGAAAAATCTATTCATTCTACCACATCTTGTCGAACAAATTCGTGCAAGAATATATCAGATTCGCACAGTTTGCATGGTTATAATTAATCATGGTTCCTTTAACTAACATTTTTAAATACTGAAATTACCAAACAATATTCATGGAAATATTTCATTAATTCCATTCAGTGAATTAGAAAAAATAATGTAGTCTTATAGAAGTTCATTCTAATATTCTTTCATTCAGAAACTCGCCAATTCATTACTCTTTTTCGACTTTTGAACTCGTGGATCAATGCCTTCTGCATTTGTATCATAAAAAACTTTTCCAAAAAGCAAGAGGTAAATAATGTAACTTGGAATCAGACAAAAGATAACTGTATGGTTCACAAAGCAATGAAAATTCCCAAATTTTGCAATTCATCATTGTTCTCCCGGAGTAGCGATAAGTGCAACTTTAACATCCAAAATAAATTTTCATTAAAAGAAATAATTTGCCCCTTCAACCAACCATTTAAATGGGTGTAATATCCATACCATAATTTTCTTCAACCAGGATATCTGAAATAATCCGCATTTAATCGATAAAAATAAACATATGTTCTAATGGTCCCTAAAATAGATTGAACACCCACAAACGCAGGAACTGAACAAGCGGAACCTATTTCCTCCTCATAGAAAACTGTGGCTAGCCATATAACTCATTATTAGAAATTTGAGTATCATGATGACATTACACAGATAGGAAACCACAGATGATGACTGTATTCATTCAATTTGTTCTTTTATAGATGAGTATATCGGACCAATATAGGGTGACAACAACTAATTCAAGAGCTTTTCGCGAATATGGATGACAGAAAAAGTTCACGTAGACATGGATCAAGAAATGCTTTCCTTCATGATATATCTGAATATTTTTTCTAACTTCAGTTCATTTTACGTGTTAGTTCAGACTACATTAGATGCTGAATCAAAAGACGGTTTATTTGAATTATACATCAGTAGGTACTGAAGATAGCTTGCCATCCAAGGGAATCTGGATTCCTTCAAGGATTCTTCTTCAATGCATTTTTATTGGCGTATAACAAGATTGAATCTCCAAATGTTCTTAAGCCAGCTGGAATACACAACTATGGATTTTAATCTGGTTGTATAGGGAATGTCGTAATATTTTATGAGATCAAATGTTCCACAAGGATTGAAAAAATCATTCAATTTGCTTAATCTCTGTAACTCAGGTGCAAGCGGTGTAATTCCATGAATTCGAAGCAAATTACCATACATACCTACCGATAGTCCTTCTGAAAAATATTCCAGTATTGAATAATAATTACTTAACGACTAATCAAATCGAACTCTAAAGACGCAATTAAGGTATGTATTCATAAACTAACGATCATTTAGATCCTGTCCGAAGATATATTCTGAAAAATCAATAAGTCATGTCGAAGGGAAAAACAAATCCTTGTAGTTGAACTACTAACTACCTGCTCCGACATAAATACATCAGGATGGTGTGTTAATGCGAACAGAAGTATCTCAACGCCTCAGCGAGTCCACTTTCGAAATTTTCATCAATCACACCACAAGATTTTATCACTCGCAGACACCCGTCAATTAAAACGAAATCCAAGATGTAACCTTATCACATTTTCTATTAAAGTTTTAATAAAAATGCTAATATTTCTATTACTGCTTTTACGCACATCTGTGGCTAACGCGCCATGGAGATTCCTTCGCAGATAGCGACAATGCGGTAGCAGAGAGGAGACCATAAATATCTCCAAGTGATTATTACTCTAGATATATCAAATCTGAATTCGTATAAATCAAATGGAAATGAAATCAGCACTTGTGAAATTATTGTTGTGAAATGAACGCTTCAATAGTTTCGACGATTACGCATCGAGAGAAGTTTAATGGGTTTCGTATTGAATTAAGCTATTTATTACAGTCCCATGTTGAGCTAGTAACCGGAAAGAAAAACTTTTTAAAGTCAACGGTTAGGAAGGACGGACCTCATAGCTGAACTACGGGAACTGTACAAAGTTCCTAAGTTCTGTTATGAGCTTTATCAGCTCACCGTTTAATAAAGTACACCCAATGCAATTAATGCATTCACAACTTTGGATTCTTAAGTAAGGGACATCCTTGACACCTACACTTCTATAGATATTTCTAAAAAATCTCGAATTCAGGATTTCAAATACTTAATAATCTTAAATTTATAAGAGAAACTTAGCTTGAAACCGCTCGAGTAATATTTCGATGTAAAACGCTACCTTGAACTACATAAATATTCGTTTTTTTTTTCAGTGCCTCATTATGCAGATTTTGTGCATCAGATACAGGTGATCACAGAAAATTAAAGAACCTCGAATGAAATCAAAAAGTAATTACAATTAATAAAAAATAATCATCAGCATCAAAAACGTAATAAGCATGTACCTACCTTAAACTCTCATGATAAAGAAAATTAAAAACATATTCAAGTTATCGCAATATTCTCGCAACCTTCCTGAAAAAATTCAAAGATTCTTTTGGTCTTATTGGCCGTGGTCCATTAGGAATAATTTCACCTAACTTTTCGTAAGCAACTGCTGTAGGCATCTGCAGAGGATTCTTGGTCTAAGATTGTACCTCGAACGCTGAATATCTGACACAGGTGGTGAGTTTACGAACGCGATGTTGATTGGCCCATCGCTCCTGCTTCGTATCGGCTTGATCTTTGTTTTTTCTAAAATCGGCAACCAAGCGCTATGAAAGAAAGGGGTTGCTTCTTTTCTGTCTGATTCAGTCGACAGCATCGTTCGTGCTCCTTAATTCTCGTATTGATACTTCGTTTTGTTGTACCAAAGTAGGCTTTGCTGCGGTCACAAGGTATCCTGTAAATACTTGTTTGTGAAAGTGAGTCGACTTCGTCTTTGGTAGTTCTGATCATTTATCCAAGTTTTTGTGTCGGCTTATAGATTGTCCCGATGTTGTCCCTTTTCAGTATTCTACCAATTCTATCTGTAATCTTTGAAAGTGCGTGTAGCCCATATATAATAGACCTTTATATTAATTTTTCCTGTAAATTCTTCCATGACAGTCAAGAGCCTCTCTTGATTTTCCTCAATTCGGTTCATTTCGGTTGTAGATGGAATAATAAGTGACCTCTCAAAGTATCTTAAATTTGAATATTAAAAGAAGACAAATGTGATTATTATTTTATGGTTTTACTCCACACATGTCAAACAAGAAGTTTATTTTCACTATCAGAAAAATTCAGTATCCATCTCCAGCGCGTAGAATGTTCCTAATCGTTATATAACCCAGATTGAAATCGTTTCTGTTCGATAGTCTCAATACAGACCCAATATATAAAAATATAAAAAAACGAAAACAAAGCCTTACAGTAATAATCCAGGAAGAATGGAGCAGCGATTGAAAAATGCAGCTATACCTTCTTGAGAGGCGACTCCAATAACAGTTATTATTATGGCATTATAGACGAACGTCCATTTTTTAATTTACTGAAACAAAAGCCAGATTTCATGCCCTGACAACCAGTGGAGAGATGAATCTATTGAAATAGATACACCTATTGTTCTGCCTGCCATCACATGATAGGATAGGAGGCATCAAGCCCGCTTAAAAATTCCAATTAGCTGTATCCACCTAGGCTTACATGAAAATTCGTTTTAGAAACGCCATCGTCGGACAACAATGGGGTCCAGATATAGATACCAAGTCAATCTCGGTCGTGACCAGAGAAAGTGTTGAATTATTTATGCTTTTATGGGGATTTCAAAAGTTTAATTGTATCGAAATGGAATCGCGGATTGGATTTTCTACGTGAAACTCTGTCCGGAGTCGGATTGGATTATGATGTCGTCTTATTTTGGAACTACCAGTTTGATGGATTATGTCGATTTGAAATGCGGTGCGACTACTTATGAGCTTGACATTTGCTGGCGATTTGCAATCAGCTACGATTCTACTGAAGAGTGTCTTGAAATTCTTATTATCAAAACTATGGGAATTTACTATCCAAAATGAACTCATCTTCTATTGACCATGATTCGTTGCCAAAACTATCCTGAGAATGTTTCCCAAATTGAAATCTTGTAATAGTTATTTATGATATGAGTATTAAAAGTGACATTTTATTTTATGAGTGAAAAAGTTTGTGAAATGAAATTGAACAATTTCACAAACAAAATAAAATCACTTTTAACACAAATACCATAAAATGCCCTATTTTGATAATGAAATGGGCGAATTTGCAATGACAATGAACTTCAAAATGCATTTTAAAATTCAAATAAGCAAAAGGTTGTTGTGAATGGCAAACGTTGCCGTTATGATTACTAACAAATGAGAAGAGACGCTGTCATTTGAATTTCGTTCCTGTTCAATTTTCGTCTTGGGTTTTCAACTGCTTAATATGTTTGTTGCGAGTCGAATTATTAATAAAAGTAATAATAATAAATAAATAAATAAATGAATAAATAAATAATCTGTTCAGCAGTACGATATTGCATATAACAATTTCCTGGCCTGGTGTAAATTGAAAAATGTAGAAGGGAACTTCAGTGAAACTGTTTTCCTGGCATACTTAGAAGAAAAATCGAAAATGTGGAGTTAATCAACTTTATGGAGCAAATTTTCAATCATAAAGTCAAGCGCCCTTGTTGAAAATGGTGTGGATGTTAGTAAATATTCTAAGGTAATAGCATAATTAAAACGGAAAAGTGAAGGATATCGTCCCAAAAAATCGAAAATTCTCACTCGCGAACAAGTTGAAAAGTTTATAAAGGAGGCACCAGATGAGAAATACTTGATGGTTAAGGTTGCAACTATGTTCGGATTATTTGGAACCTGTCTGCGTGAAGAATTGTTAATTATTAATTTATCAATGGAAGACATCGAAATAACAAATAAATCATTGGTTATACAACTTCCAAATACAAAAACGAAAGTCAGTCGTTCTTTCAGTATTATTGGGAAGTATGTAGACTATTTTTATAAGTACTTTGCACTGCGCCCTTCTATCATCAAACATCGTCGTTTTTTCTTTAAATACATGAATGATAAATGCACTGCCAATCCAGTTGGTATTAATACATTTGGGAAAATTCCATCTATTGTTGCCGAATTTCCCAAACTGCCAGAACCAAAGCAATATACAGGACATTGTTTTCGAAGATCCTCCACTTCATTGCTAGCAGGATCAGGAGCAAGGATTACGGATATAAAAAAACATGGTGGATGGAAGTCTACGACGGTAGCCGAGGGCTATGTTGATCATTCCATTGCATATAGAAATGTCATTGCTGAAAAAATTCTCCCAACTTCAACAGATTTTGGATGATCATCATCCAATATTGTACTTCCGGTTTCCAAGTACTGATGGTGCTAAGGATTCTAATAATGTGTTGCGAAGCTCCCTAACGTCACAGTGCATTAATGTTAGTAAGTGTTCTAGTTTTACGATTAATATTAATGTTCATGAGTAATGATTGTTAAATATTGATAATAAGAATTAGCAATTGCTGAATTTTTCTCATCTGATTTCATCATAAGAAAATGGAGTGCTAAAAATATTTTTAACACTAATGTTAAATATTTTTAACACGCCTCCACGTAAACATTCAATTTTAACATTGTTTGCTGTCATTAAAAGTGTCACACTTTTCAAGATTAAATATTCAATTGTATGAGGCAAGATTGGTGTTTGATAATTTGACCTTCAGGCAGGCTCTTATCTTTTACTTGAGGACGAGCCCGGTTCAAATGTCTGGAAACTAGTAGTCATCAAATAAAAATTGTGAGACAAAAAGTCATTTTCTTTCGTTTTCACATATATCAACTATTTTCCAATCTATAATCATCCTCAATCTCATAAATTAACGTTCACCTACGCATCTCGTAATTGTTCCTTGTCAGTTCAGCAATGGGCAGCCCTTATTCCTGTCCTGAAGGCCATCATACAACCCTACGCTGACCACAGTTGCGAATTCCGAAGGAAAACATATTGCAACATTAATTACTAATTGGTATGCCTGTAGAATTATGTCGCTGGAGTTATTAATCATGCAATTTATCAGTGCGACGCGCGCAGAAGAACACAATGTATGAAAAATCCTTCTGAAGAAACTCCCTAACCAACAGTTGAAGTATTATTAATGGAAGGTTAATTAAGCAGTTAGATGAGGCACAAAGCCGTTTATTCTGAACCCCTCGAAAGACTTCTTGCTGTAACAATGCAGCCTCCAATCTAGCTTTAAATGAAGGAAATGCTTAATATGCTCATATGTATAAATGCCTCATACAAAATTCACGCACATGATGAATGGATCATACCTGAAATGATAACTAATGAGACCGAAATACCCGGCTACGCAAACTCCATGGGTGGTTCAGTAGAAATAGGCCGAATAACTCGTTTTATAATGACTGTATTACAGTAGACCATCCTTACATCGTAATCAAAGACGACGTAGATCGATGATAACGGTTTTGAAATAGGATCACTTTATTCAACTTCATCTCACATTACCTCAAACCAACCTGATTTGTCCGATTTATCACGATCTGTTTTTTCAATGTTTTTTTTATTATGTTGTTATAAGATGAAACTTTTTTCGAGGGGCCTTATGACCTTTCGAATCTCCTCAAGAACTGAACGTAACGGTTTATCTCGATAAGAAATTTCCCAGCTTTCACAATACATAGTCAAAAAAACACAGTAAGATATGGTTTTTTCCCAAATAAGTTGAAAATTGCTGTGGTGAAGCCAGTTCCCAAAAATAGATGTAAAACAGAATACAATAACTATAATGTAACCTATAACAATACTTACATACAAGCTACAATGTTAAAATATATAAATAAACAATAATGAATGTTTTTAAATCTCTGAAGATAATTTAGAATTTGAATATTAATGGCGTGCAGGCGGAATATTGAATTCTGAATACAGTTGGTAGCGCACCGCAAGTGTTATTCAGAGGTCACACGTTCGAGTCCTGTTCGGGAGAGCATTTTTCTAGAATTCAATATTCCTTCTGTACGTACGCCATCAATTTTCAAATGTTATATACACACATACAAGTTAACTAAGATGGCGTCAAGTGAAATAAAAATGGATTAAAATGAGTTCAGAATCAAATTACAATTCATTTGACGCCATTTTAGTTAATTTGTTTTGGTATGAGAAGACCGTGGATGACAATAATTATATTCCCCGTCAATAAATTCCGGACAGGCAAAATTTTTGTCAAATTCAACAACCTGTATCTTTTTTCGCGGTTCTCCGATTTTGTTGAAATTTTCACCAGGTATAGTATTAGGTCTTGTTATATTAACCTGAAATTCACTTTGCGAAAATACCAGTATCTGCTTTAAAAAAAAAGATACACATTTTCAAAGAAAGTGTTGCATTTTTTCAATTTTTATAGCAATTTAAAACATTACAATTCCTTATCGACTAGTAAACATAAACAAACATCTGAAAATTAATAGCGTGTATTTCCACCTCGCTTTCTCATCACTACTACCATACGCGACGTGGCATACTTTCAATGCATTTACGAATTGCTTCTGGGGAAGCAACAATTTCTATTAATGCAGAACAATGCTAGGCCTCACGTTGCACGGGTTGTAACAGAATACTTTGAAGAGGCGAATAATCAACGATTTGTATGGCCAGCCAGAAGGCCGGATTTAAATCCAATTGAACATGTATGGGATATGCTAGGTAGACATGTTCGAAATCGGCAGCCCAACATCTTGCCCGATTTACGAACAGCCCTTCTTGAAGAACGGGAAAATATTCCCCCAGAAGCAATTCGGAAATGCATTGAAAGTATGCCACGTCGTATGGTAGAAGTGATGAGAAAGCGAGGTGGAAATACATGCTATTAATTTTCAGATGTTTGTTTATGTTTACTAGTCGATAAGGTATTGTAATGTTTTAAATTGTTATAAAAATTGAAAAAATGCAACAATTTCTTTGAAAATGTGTTTTTTTAAAGCAGATACTGACGTAAATCAAGAAACATTTTTTTAAAAAAGGGTCACACTTCAAATTAAAACTTAATGAAATCAAATTTTCCGCCTCAAATTCACCACAGGGTGTTTAGAAATGAAGGGTATAAAACAAGGTTTTGTTTCACCCTGTATAACGGATGAACTACAGGTAGTTTCGCAAATTAAATTTCATGTTAATATAACAAAACCCAGTGGTGAAAATCGGAGAACCACGAAAAAAGATACAGGGTGTTGAATTTGACAAAAATTTTGCCTGTCCGGAATTTATTGACGGGGAGTGTATTTTGATATTTTGTAAGTGTTGTTCGTTAATTGTTTCTGTCAAACTGAAATCTTAACCATCCATTATAAATTCTCACTACCGAGCTCTTAGAAAGACTTCCCTTCAATACCAAACAAGGTATAACAGTTCGAAATTGGGCGAGTACTCTAACACGTCACATGAACAAGTTCAAAAGTGTTGCGTTAGATGTTACGAAAGATTTAATGCCTTCCAATTATACATGAAGGTAATTGAGTTATCGATAACGATCATATGAGTACGAAAAACCAGTTGGTGGAATCTAACACAATTAACTCTACGTGTGTGTTCTGGACTAGTATTCTTCAGTAAGGCTCAGTGCAGTACTGAGTTCAGATTCACCTTTCCTTACTTTAACTTAATTCCTCAATATACGCCCTCATCTGATGAAGACCAAAAAAGGCTGAAAGTTCGTATTAGTTCGAATCAATAATTCGCTCAGAAATTAATGAGCACCTCATTACAGTACTAAAAGTAGTGCTGTAATGAAACTCATTACAGCATTGTTTCAGTTATATTTTTCGTTTTGTAGTTGTCAGTACTGACCTCTGATCCAATCAATTTTTGTATCAAATCAATTCTAATTCCGTAATCTGTCATATTTCGTAAGTCACACCAACTGCGAAGATGAAATATAAAAATCACTAACCTGAATTTTTATTTGAATTTCGGGATTATTTCACAAAACTTGACTGAAATAGAGAAAATATCGTCTAATACTCGTTGCAGAAGGCAATTCCAAAACTCATGCTATGGAAAACTCGCTCGTTCGTCGCTCGTTTTCGAACTTCGTATTCGTGTTGGAATAGCAGCTCATTCTGCAACTTGTTTTAGAATACACTATTTTTTAACAGACACTTATTATTGGAAAATTGACTTTGTTTGTCAAAATTCCATTATCCTGCATCTCAAAACTTTTCGGACATGCATCAAGAAGTTTTTTCTTGGAATGAGTCATAGATCCTGTATATATAAATACTGTCACTGCCACAGAAAAATTGATTTGCGATCTGTGACCATGGATTGGCAAAGATCCAGACTGAGAGTGAACCACGGAGAATAATAATAATAATTATGATCTTTATTAGCATTAGCTATTTTTACATAGAATTATGTACATTTTATTCTTTCATATATTTGATAAAAAGTTTTTTAAAAGTATTGTTCTCTGCATCCTTTAATTGTCTAGGCAGTTCATTAAATTCTCTGAATACCCTATTGAAAACAGAAAGTTTTAAAATATTCAAATCATTCCTATCAAAATACATGGTGGCCATTTGAAAACGAAACAGACGAGATTACAGACGAAATAAATTTTTTTCGATAGAAATGCTCGGACAGGTCGATTTCTGTTTCGAGGGGACAACTTAAGATGTAGGTTACGGACGCATAGCGCTTCAACCCTTGCTACTACAACCCTCACCCCCAATTTTTGAATAGGGAAGATGGGGTGAGTGATACCTCATCTGAAAGGTATTTTTATACTGATTTCAGCACAGTAATTGTTTTTTCATTTTATGGATTAGTTCTCGAAATACAGGGTGGCCATTTGAAAACGAAACAGACGAGATTACAGACGAAATAAATTTTTTCGATAGAAATGCTCGGACAGGTCGATTTCTGTTTCGAGGGGGACAACTTAAGATGTAGGTTACGGACGCATAGCGCTTCAACCCTTGCTACTACAACCCTCACCCCCAATTTTTGAATAGGCAAGATGGGGTGAGTGATACCTCATTTGAAAGGTTTTTCACAAAAAAACACTACAAGTGCCATGAAAACACCACTTCATTTTCAAATGCTTAGTTAAGAATATTTCGAGAACTAATGCATAAAATGAAAAAACAATTACTGTGCTGAAATCAGTATAAAAATACCTTTCAAATGAGGTATCACTCACCCCATCTTCCCTGTTCAAAAATTGGGGGTGAGGGTTGTAGTAGCAAGGGTTGAAGCGCTATGCGTCCGTAACCTACATCTTAAGTTGTCCCCCTCGAAACAGAAATCGACCTGTCCGAGCATTTCTATCGAAAAAATTTATTTCGTCTGTAATCTCGTCTGTTTCGTTTTCAAATGGCCACCCTGTATATATCACCAGTTTGACGAGTATTATACTCATGAATATCATTAACTGTAGTCAAATCCATCGAGCAGAGGATGGTGACAGACCAGTTTCTGGGTTGTTTTCCTTCATCAGTGCCACATTCTATAATTTTTCTTGTATACGAGTAAGCTAGAAGTCCATTGTTGGATGCGAGTAGAAGATCAGATGAGAGCTTACACTTTGTAGGAGCCACTTCGAGAGTTTCTTCCAGGAAATTGCTATTCGACATTTCACAGTAATCCACTTCTAATCTAGGACTTCTACGGAATAATCATAAAATCATCATGGCCCCAATCATATTTTATACAATTTAATTTCTACGAAGATTAAACTGCGATATCTCATTCCCCAAGCGTCCATAACTTGTGCAACTTATTAGCCATGAATGTTCGATCTGCCAATTCCGCCATTATTAATCTGGCACATTTTACGTTTTTCGCTTTTTTCGCCCGCACAATAATTCACGAATGGGCAATAACTCCGCGAGCGGAGAAATGGGCGTTGCGCAAGAGCATATACTCCCCGCTATTGTAGGTAGGTACTCCCGCAATTTTCAGTGATAAATTGAGATGGGTTCTTTGCTGGTAGTTAAAGTGTCTTCCCATGTTATATATGACTCGGTAATTATTTATGATTCATACTGATACACGACAATGTGGGCACAAGAAGGAGGTCTAAATATTGAGATCCCAACTAGCAACAGGACTGCGTCGAATGATGAAAGAAAGTTTAATGATTGTAAATATTCGTTTGATATTTTTTGGATCGCAGATAACGGAGGAAAAAAATTCCGTAAACTTATTCATCAGTAATGTGAAAAAAACAGCCACCCAGAGAACTCTGAATAAGAAAGAGATCAAGAGATCACCATATTTGTCTTCCTAGTCATATCTGGGGCCTTTGACAACACAGCCATGAAGTCGTTATCATCAAACGGAAACATCTTGGAGTGGAAGTCTGAATTTAAATATCTGGAAATAACCCTGGACCATTCACTGGCGAAGAACCTTTATGCGATATAGGAAGATGTACTGAAGGAGTTTTTGGAAAAGGAGAAACCCGGAAGGAAAACACTCTGGCGGTATCTCCCAGGCATGGACCTCTCCAAAAAGTTTCCTCCAGATAGGGGTACAGGATATCCAAGCCTCTTGGAAGTGAACCCTCTGTTTCACAGGTAGAGACACTGACTGTTTATACCTGCGCTCAAGAGTGCCTTCAAAGGCATCTCAAAGGGGCGCATATATACAGGGTGATCCACGGTCGATGGTACGCTAGACGTTTACGGCGAAAGGAAAGCAAGAATTCATTGAGAATTTAGTATCTTCGACAAGAACAGATGCTCTATCGATCTAAGATATTTTCAGTGCTGCGGTGTTTCCGCTTGTGTCAAACGTAGTAAATAATTTGTTATTTCAAATGGCACACCCTGTATATCATTGCACTTTTCTATTAATCGTAGTAACACAATTATTTAGGTATCACTTTCTCATACTTATCTTCAGCGGTTCCTGAGTAATTAAATGATTTCCTCTTTTTTTCGTTCAAAACATAGCTTTGGTTAAACATCCATAACTTCATTAATATTAATCTTAGGAAGCTGAAATTCCTTTTGCAGAATGTTAAGATTCTATGCATCATGCAGGTGTAACGAAATTGCTTTTTTTCATACAGGGTCATTAAAAATTCGAGGGTTTTTCGAGACATTCAAAAACGGTTGAAACTGCATTTTTTCAAATGGGATGCCCTGTATATTTTAAGAAATACTGAAATAAAATTGAATTTCCTTTCATCTAATTTATCACGTTCCAATACCTAAATTGTAAGATTCTGCGTTGAACTGAAATTTTATAGTTGCGCACGTTATATAGTTTAAAATGAGCGGTTCATACAAACTAATTTCAGTGGATATCTAGAATACCAAATAATAAATTAATTCTAATAATGTACATCCTTCGAACGATACGGTGGTTCTACCAAAAAAAATTTTAATTTCTGATACACATACATCTCAAATTGTCTGAACAGGAAGATACCAATGAAATACCTTAAGACGATAAAAATTGACATTATGCCGATTTGACAATTAGTTTGTAGACGATAATACATTCGCTCATTTTTCATAGTACAAGAAAAATAATAAGTGAAATGGAAAGAAGTACCTATATAAATGAAATTTTGATTAATTTATTCATTCAACAAGGGCAATGTGATCAAATAACAGCAAGAACATGCAGTAGGTTCAATAAAATATTTCTCGATAAACGGATATAAAATTTCAGTTCATCTTACATTATAGGAATGTGAAAGGAAAATTTATTTCTTTCAGTATTTCTCAAAATATATAGGGACTCCCATTTGAAAAACTGCACTTTCAACAATTTTTGTATGTTTCGATAAACCATCGAATTTTTTATGACCCTGTTTGAAAAGAAGCGAATTTCGGAACATCTGCATGATGCATAGAATCTTAGCATTCTGCATACGAAATTTCAGCTTCCTAAGATTAATAGTATTGAAGTTTGTTTAACCAAAGCTATGTTTTGCACAAAAAAAGGAAATAATTTAATTACTCAGAAACCGCAGATAAGTATGAGAAAATGATACCAATATAATCGTGTTACTACGATGAATAGGAAAGTGCAATGATATACTGCAGCACTAAAAATATTTTATATCGATAGAGCATCTGTTCTTGTCCAAGAAACCAAATTTTCACTGAATTCTTGCTTCCGTTCTCCGTGAACATCTAACCTACCATCGACCGTGGATAACCCTGTATATCACCACGGACAGTCAAGCCACTCTGAGATCACTGGAACATACAGCCAGGAGTCTCGGCTGACATGGAAATGCAGTAATACCATAAAACAACGGGAAAGAGACAATAAGATGACTACTATGGATACCAGGATGTCGTGGTATTGAAGGAAATGAAATAGCCGATGAACTCGTGAAAGAAGCATCAAGGCTGAAGCCTATAGGACCAGAATCTTTCTGTGGGCTGGAAAAAGACCAATACAAGAAAGCGGTTCATCAATGGGGAGGGTGAACAAAACAACGCTCTGGAGAAATAGTCCTAGACTTGCGCAAGCTGAGAAATTTGTGGAATTCTCCCCGACCTACAGCAGAAAGCTCATAAAACTGCCACGAGCTGAACTTCGAGTAATTGTAGGTCTACTGACGGGACACTGTCGCTACGAATATCCTTTGTATCTCATGGGAAAATCAGCAGATGAAATCTGCAGGCTATGTGGATCAGAGGAAGAAACGGCTGGACAAATGGTATGTAAGTGTCCAGAGCTGGCAGAACTGAGAACCATTCATATATGGGGGAGTCGATTCTGGATCCTCATTAGAAAACATCTGAAGCTCCTAAGGATATCGTTGGATTTATCAATGCCATTGACGGCCTCCCTGGGATTTAAATGAAATAGTGGGGTAAAGGACAAAATATCCTTGCGGTCGAAGTTCCCGGAGACTGAACGTAGCCACAACGACCCCTGTTCAGAATAATAATAATAATAAACTAAACTACTATTCGCAACCAGTTTTAAAATTTTAAAATGCACTTTATTAAATTAAGTTTCTGTTGAAAATTTAATAATGCAAATGATTTAGACAGTTATCGATCGATTGATTAGCAGTTCGACATCTTGATTATTTCCAGTTAATTCATGACCAAGAAAGATCTTCAGTTAGTTGAAGAACTAAATAACTAACTAAACGAACAAGTTCAAGATAGTCCTGCCTCTGAACTAACATCCTAGAAGCTCGTTAGCCTGACTAAGCAATGACTACAATGAGTCGTGTTCTCATATTATTATAAATCGTAGACATCACGAGCCTAAACATTAATCCGTATAAATTACTGGTTTATCTGATATAATTGGAGATACCCTCCGCCAGCAGTTACCCAACTTCAGAATAAATCAATTGAGTATGTCTGATATTAACTCGCGGAAAAACTCCTCCATCCTTATTAGGCAGAATAAATTGCAACATCCTGAATACCCCCAATGAAAACCTAAACTGGCTAGTTCAACGTGTGAAAATTTGCAATTGATAGATTGCAAATTTCGATAGCCTCATGAAAGCATTTATGAGGCTGTTCGTCATGTTCAGGTTGGTACTTAATAACCATTATTATCGGCATTAACTCTTTGCAGAAATCTAGATTTTCGAGTTGAGAGGTCTAGGTGATGAAGTCATAATTTACGAGAATTTCGGAATTCCATTTTTCAAGACAATAACGACAAGATGGAGATGGAATGATCAAGAAAACGTGATTAGTTTGATTTATCTACAACCTTGATCCATGGTTCACCAGATTCAGTAACGAGAGGAATGAATAGCTCCAAGTCCGGGTTTAATTGATGGTGAGATAGTGTGGAATCTGTGATGAAGTGTCCTTTCTTTAGATACCAGAATCTTATTCTGCCTCAGTAGGCCTCTAATTTGGATTTATTTTGACGGCAGTCAATTTGATTGGACTGCAATAGTACAATCTCCAAGTGACTCCTGGCATATTTTTCCCCAAGAGGCTGTCTAATAGTTGAAAAAGGATTCCGTTATTGATTAATGAATTGTTATTCTCTTATACTTCGCAGGTATATTCGTTGTTTATGTTGTTAAAACAAGGAAATGTTTTTGGTTTACAACTTCTTGTTTCGGTAAACACCATTTTCAACATGTCAAAAACCACAATAAGAGAACGTATAATATAGTATAACTGAGTAGGTAACATATGTTGTAACAGTTCGATAATCTCACTCAGCACCTCAACAAAATTGTGCACGGCAATATCTTTTAGAAAATCGGAAACGAATAAAGGAAAAGAAAAATTTTATAGAGGAAAAAGTATAAGAGTGGCAATTTAATGTTGGGAAGAATTCAATACTGAGCGATATGCTTTGATAAGGTGGAAAAATACCTACTCAAGAAAAGCTAACGTTATATCGAAGAACCTAAATCATACTCCTGGAAAAACGGTCAACATTAGACCGCGAAAGCCGATTGAAAGCAGAATTCTGAAGTGCACAGAGCTAAAATCAACGTCTTTTACAAAAAAAACGACAAAACAAGAAATGTCATATTGAAAACTAACCTATAACACGTGAACACACAAATTGAAATAACGAAAATAGTTTAACTAGAACCAACAAGTCAAAAATCAAAATGTTGACACACGAAATACCATATTTGAGGAGAGGAAAATCACTGAAAGTCAAGGGTGCGGTTTTTTGATATTTATGCGAAATAGATGACAAGAAGAAATATTCATTATGGGTTGGAAATGGAAAAAACATCGAAGGGAGGGGTAAAATTGAAGAAAATATCTCCTTCACAATCTTTATTTTTGATTTTCTGGTTGAGTATATGTTGTCAGTGAGGGTGACTGCACTGGAATTGGAATATTATTTGCAGTTAAGCTAAAGAGTGAACCCATCAAAAATCAATTAATTTGTATTTTTTTATTGTGATAAAAAGTTTTCGTTTGATATCGCATATTTATAACAAGTAATTCAGTCTTACGGAGATTTTCTATGGGAGAGCACAATGTTATCCAATTTTTGTTCTTATTCAGCATTTTTTTTTCTTTTGAAATAGAAGAGGAGGAAGAAATGACGGTAGAGTATATATAAATCAAGATTGCAAGCAAATAAATCCAAGGGGACTAGGAGTTTAGATCAGCCTAAGCTTCAGTGGCTGATATCTGAATTATCACATAGATAACATTGAGAGAGGCCGTGGTCTATTGGGAATTATTTTACCCAATGTTTCTCCTACATCTGCGGTAGGCATCTTCAGAGGATTCTTGGACTGAGATTGTAATTTCTGACAGTGAAGATCACTTCGAGTTACAATCTCAGACCAAGAATCCTCTGAAGATGCCTATTGCAGATGTAGGCGGAACGTTAGGTGACAATTCCTAATAGACCACGGCCAATAAGCGTGGAAGACACTCTTGCATCCAGTCCAGTTGAAACATTATATGGTGTATATGGTGTACAGGGTGATCCACGGTCGATGGTACGTTAGACGTTTACGGAAAACAGAATGCAAGAATTCATTGAAAATTTGGTTTCTTGGACAAGAACAGATGCTCTATCGAGCTAAAATATTTTCAGTGCCGCTTATGTCAAAAAGTAGAACTTCTCTGTTATTTCAAGTGGCACACTCTGTATATTATTGCATTTTTCTATTAATCGTAGTAACACGATTATTTTGGTATCACTTTCTCATACTTATCTTCAGCGGTTTCTGAGTAATTAAATGATTTCCTCTTTTTTGTGTAATACTATTAATCTTAGCTGTTATTGATACCCGTGGAGGCCCTACATTGCATTGATAGTTTCAAAATGCTTGAATTATCTGGGAATAAAATTTCGTTATTTTACTCGATTTTTCTGAACCACCCTGTATACGCTGCAGACCTACAGGCTAAAATTAATTTCATTTTCTGCAATTTGAAATCATATAATTATGAATTTTTATCACGAAATCTCATTTAAACTATATTTTTTTGCCATTTAAGTCAATATCATGTGGAGCAGTTTATATTCTAACGTAAAATTTTTGCAGTTTTTCTGAATACATTGATGTATCGCCACCTGTGATGAAAGATACATCAATGTATTCAGAAAAGAATGCAAAATTTGACGATGAAATATAGAGAGTATTCCATTTGAAAAATAGCAAGTTTGCGCTGAATATCAAAAACAGTGCTCTGAAAAAATTTTTCAACTACGTCACTGACTTCTAAGTGAAAATATCTATTATAAGCAGTTTTCATTTTTTCCATTATATCCCTGGCTCGATAAATAATAACAACTCCAAAAGTGCACATTTTTCGTTCTACCAAAAAGCGACACAGCGTGAAAAATTCAAAAAACCTAGTGTTTGGTTTTTCATATTCTCTTCTTTTTTTAATGGGTTTCATCCTATGTTTTCAAGATCATTAAGTTCTGTTAATTTGAGTTTCGAGTAACTCCCAAAGTCTTACTGTATTTTTGAACGGATATAGACTTCCAAATGTCACACCTATTTTCATAATTCGTAGTCTTGATATTCGTGTATTATTGGCACCAATTTCTTCTTCAAATGATTAGTGCACGAAAATAAATTTTATTCGATATCTTGGGTTTTTTTATTGCTAAACTTTCAGTGCATAAGATGATGAGGAAGTCTCCATTCTTCATTCCAATTCGAAATGATTCAGAGGGAAGGTCACCATTGTTATTACTTCGAAGGAAGCTTTCTAACATAATATTACATCTCTCGTAATTTTCATTTTCACCTTTACGATCGAATTAGCTAACTGTTGTTATGATGAGAAGAACATATAACATACAATTTACTGAAATAAGGATGAAGACAGTCATAAACGACAACTCGAAATATACATTGAAATCGCAAAAATTCATCTTGTAACTGTCATTTTTGCATACTTAAACAAGTGTCCAGGCGATAAATTTTCAAAAGAAGAATAAGCAACGATTGCTGTAGGAGTGAGTACCGATCGTTGATTCGAATAAATTCATGTTTTTTCGGTTATTATGATCAGTAGGTGTGCTCTTGTGTGATCAGATAAATCAGATATCAATGAAGAACTGAAGGAGATTCGGGGTTATTCTCAGGGTACATCTTATTTTTATCAACACAGATTCTTAGTCTCTTATCTATCCAAGGATAACAGGGTTGTTCACAATGAAGTCCCGTGTTTCCGTGGCTTATAACTTCTCATAGGAGACTCACGGAATGCTCACAGTTTCCGCACACTTTCATCTTAAATTTGTTATGTACTTGTTAACTTTTCTTGAGTATATAAAAATCACTATTTTGTAAAATATTTAGATTTTCTTATCAAATGCAAAGGCTTATCTCTGTGACATCTCTGCACATCGAAACTAGATCTTAGGGTTTTGAGGTGTCGACGTCGATTGCATATACACAATTAGAAAAGGGCTTAGTGCTTAGTAATCTACAAGTGTTTTGGAGCACTACGCAATGCATGGTGCTTGGAGAGCTTTCAAGAGCACAAAGCGCAGTGCTCTTGTACAGTTACGACAAAAAGTAGCTAGGACGACAAACGTCGTCTATCAAACGGCATCTGCTGAAAATCGGGGGTGTCCATATTTTGGACTGTTTTGTGGACTGTTTCCAGATACTTGAGTTTGAGGAGTTGGTGTAAGTTAGTGAGGCCAAGCCTCAGCTCCTACTGAATAATTATAATCAATAATGTCAATCACACGTTGAATTCTGTTCAAAATCGTGGGCCTTCAGATTTTGGCAGATTACTGTTGTGGACTGTTACCAGATAATTGAGTTGGAAATGGTAGAAAACATTTATTGCGCATCATTCACAATCATAGAATGATCCACATGAAGGTTATGCAGTAAAAAATACAAATATTAACAGCATCTATGAACTAAGAGTGACATTATCTACTAAAAAGAGAGGAAATCTAGAGCAGTTCAAATTTAGAGAACATATGAAGTCAGACTTAGACGTTGAGATAGTTCAATATTAAACAGTGGCAGAGCAAACAATGAAATTGTTTGCATAATGGGACCACTGCGTTGTAATAATCCAAGGCAGAAGTACAAGCTTTGAAAGCTGCATTGTCTGACTTTGTTCATTCAAGAGATCAATAAAGAAAATATGAGTGGAGAACTAATATTATAACTAATATTAACAACGCTGGTCTGAAAGAGAGTGCAAAAATGAGTGAAACCTTATAATAGTAGGTTTTGAGGAGAGCAGAAGGCTTGAGATCTTACTTGAAATCAGAATCAGATTTATGAACTTGAGAGACCAGACTTATAATGAGTAGATCATATCGATTGATTGAGTTCGCCATTATCACAGGAGACCTTCCAGGGTGAAACATTGGTGAGCGGGTTTCAACCAGTTTCATGTGTATTACAAGTGACCGTTGAACCATATCAGAGAAGTTCACATCGTGTTCTGCAGGAAATCAACTAGATTCACCCTGGAGGTTTCAGAATTAATTCATTTATTGAGTCGAACTGAATTAGCAGTTGAACTAGCCATGAGCGTAGACAAGGGTGAGGTCGGAGGGGTGCATCGTTCAATTTTTAACAGCCTTTCAAAATTCATTTTGCCCGCATTACGTTAAGGTCTTGGTTCTCATAATTGTCCTCTTCAATCCACCTTCCCTCATTCATATCTCCTGTTAGAAATTCTATGTTCGGCTTACGCAAGGTCTGTTTTCGGTTTGACGCGGCAAAAACGGGTGATAATGACAGTGTTGCGTCTAATCGGTCGATCGCGCCGGCAGATTTAATAACCGTCATTCGAGAATTGCTAAATGAACCACGGCCTCTCGCTTTTGCCCATCGGAAATGGTCGCAGGACCCGGTGCAAGCTTTCAGCCGCGGCTCTAAACACACTCTTTGTCCTCTGCGTTGCGAAATTCGAATGCAATATCTATTGTTAGTTACCGCACCTGTATCAAGCTGTGCGAAGTAATGCGAAAAGGGTTCCTCCCATTCGGGTTATTTACAACCGGCGGTGCAGAGATTGCCTCACGTCTGTGCTCAAACGCGCGATGCTTCGCGGGACAATTAAAAATCGGGGAACATTGTTCGTTTCTATTCAAGACGAACTTTTTCATGGGCGGAATTTAATTCTGCATAATATATTCCTGTCGGAATCCGACCAACAGTTCTTCGAGTGTCGGTACTCAGGCTTAGGATGAACGAAGTGCAAGTCTTCTTATTGGATAATTATGTAGGCAATCTGGAGATTTTGTTGCTTTCCTATTTCATCTTCTATATTCTATATTCTATATTCTATATTCTATATTCTATATTCTATATTCTATATTCTATATTCTATATTCTATATTCTATATTCTATATTCTATATTCTATATTCTATATTCTATATTCTATATTCTATATTCTATATTCTATATTCTATATTCCACCTATTTTTTTAAAATTTCAATTTATTTCTCTCTCATTACATGTTGGGAGCTGATTATTCATCGATTGCACCAACTGATCACAAAGGGAATAGAGAGGAAAAGGACCAGGACCAGGAAGGAGAAAAAACACTCCTGGATGAAAAATATCAGACATTGACCTGGGATGAACATCCAAATACATATTAGTTTGGCTCGAAAGAGGGACGAATTTGCTATGGTCATCGTTAATCTTTATTGAAATAGGCACTAGAAGAAGATCTTATCGTTCCATTTTTGTCAACATCATTCTGACAATTTAGAAATTAGTCACCAAAGTCAAGGCTGCTCTAAACTTTCCTGCAGTCTTGATTTATTGTAGCTCTCTTCTCATTCGATTCCACTTTTAATTTCCTACAATTCAAATTTTTTCCGGGTCTAACTCAGCTAATATCACATTTTAATGTATATTATACTATACAGGGTGACCATTTGAAAACGAAACAGACGAGATTACAGACGAAATAAATTTTTTCGATAGAAATGCTCGGACAGGTCGATTTCTGTTTCGAGGGGGACAACTTGAGATGTAGGTTACGGACGCATAGCGCTTCAACCCTTGCTACTACAACCCTCACCCCCAATTTTTGAATAGGGAAGATGGGGTGAGTGATACCTCATTGGAAAGGTTTTTCACAAAAAAACACTACAAGAGCCATGAAAACACCACTTCATTTTCAAATGCTTAGTCAAGAATATTTCGAGAACTAATGGATAAAATGAAAAAACAATTACTGTGCTGAAATCAGTATAAAAATACCTTTCAAATGAGGTATCACTCACCCCATCTTCTCTATTCAAAAATTGGAGGTAGTAGCAAGGGTTGAAGCGCTATGCGTCCGTAACCTACATCTTAAGTTGTGCCCCTCGAAACAGAAATCGACCTGTCCGAGCATTTCTATCGAAAAATTTATTTCGTCTGTTTCGTTTTCAAATGGCCACCCTGTATACAGGATGATCCAGGTTCGATGGTACGTAAGACGTTTACGGCGAACGGAAAGCAGAAATTAATTGAAAATTTAGTTTCTTAGACAAAAATGGATGCTCAATCGATATAAAATGTGCTGTGGTGTTGCCGCTTATTACGAAAAGCAGTAACTACTTTGTTAATTCAAATGGCACACCCTGTATATTATTGGACTTTTCTATTCATCGCAGTAAAACGATTATTTTGCTATCAATTTCTCATACTTACCTTCACCGGTTTCTGAATGATTAAATTATTTTCCCTTTTTTTGTGCAGAACACAGCTTGTTTAAACATCCATAACTTCTATACTTTCAATCTTAGGAAGCTGAATATTCTTTCAAATGATATATCACATTCTTATACCTAGATTGTAAGGCTCTTCATTGAACTGAAATTTTATAGTTGCGCACGTTTAATAGCTGCACAATTCCTGAAGCTGCTAACCAAAACAATCTTAAAATGAGTGGTTCATACAAACTAACTTCAGTGGATTTCTAAGATTGGCTGATGATGATTATGAGCTAATAACTACCAAATGATAAATGAATTCTAATAATGTTCATTCTTCGAATGATTCGATGGTTCTAGCCAAAAAAAATTTGAATCTCTGATGCACGTACATCTGAATTATCTTCATCGTAGATAGCAATCGATAAAAATTGACATAATGTTGATTTGGCAATTAGTTTGTGGATGATAAAATATTCGCTCATTCTTCATAGAATAAAAAAAATAATAAGTGAAATGGAAAGAAGTACCTATCCAAATGAAATTTTGATGAATGTTTTCATTCACCATGGGAGGAAATGTGACCAAATAACAGCAAGAACATGCGAGTTGCGCACGTGCGCAACTATAACTATTTAAGTTCGACGCAGAATCTTACAATCTAGGTATAGAAATATGATATATCATTTGAAAGGAAATTCAATTGTCTTTCAGTATTTCTCAAAATACAGGGTGGCCATTTGAAAACGAAACAGACGAGATTACAGACGAAATAAATTTTTTCGATAGAAATGCTCGGACAGGTCGATTTCTGTTTCGAGGGGGACCACTTAAGATGTAGGTTACGGACGCATAGCGCTTCAACCCTTGCTACTACAACCTTCACCTCCAAATTTTTGAATAGGGAAGATGGGGTGAGTGACACCTCATTTGAAAGGTATTTTTATACTGATTTCAGCACAGTAATTGTTTTTTCATTTCATGCATTAGTTCTCGCAATATTCTTGACTAAACATTTGAAAATGAAGTGGTGTTTTCATGGCACTTGTAGTGTTTTTTTGTGAAAAACCTTTCAAATGAGGTATCACTCACCCCATCTTCCCTATTCAAAAATTGGGGGTGAAGGTTGTAGCAGCAAGGGTTGAAGCGATATGCGTCCGTAACCTACATCTTAAGTTGTCCCTCAAAACAGAAATCGACCTGTCCGAGCATTTCTATCGAAAAAATTTATTTCGTCTGTAATCTCGTCTGTTTCGTTTTCAAATGGCCACCCTGTATGAATATGGGGCATCCAATTTGAAAAAATGCACTTTCAAACGTTTATGCATGTCTCGATGAACCAACGAATTTTTTATGACTCTGTATGAGAAGGAGCGTATCTCGTAACACCTTCATGATGCATAGAATCTTAGCATTTTGCATACGAAATTTCAGTTATGGTGCGGTCCAACGTTATCCTCTAGAAATTGAAAAGTTTCATCAATAAAAGCGTGAAAATTTGGCAAAACATTGTCAATGATATGCTCCTTATAGTGTAAGGCGGTCATATTTCCAGGACAAATGTGTAGATCTGTGCGCCCGTTGAAACATATCTCGGCCCATACTAAAACACTACCCCCTCGGAATGGATGGACTTAGACATAGTGACGATTACGGAGTATATCTGGATTCATCAGTGAAAAAGACACTATGCCATTGATAGTTCAAATTGATAAGTTGCCTTACCCATTCTAGTCTTTGACGCTTATGGTCACGTGTTCTTAATGGACGTCTAGAACCTACATTCACTTCTCAAACGTCGTCTGATGGTTTCAATGGAAACTCCGATCCCATCTGCATTCTGAAGAGTATTCCGTAGTAATCTACACGACGATGTATGCTTTATTTTCGCCGAAACGGTGATGAAACGATACTCAGCAGATGTTGTTTTTCGTCGCCCACCAAGCCTTGGTCTTTCCAACAAGGAACCTGTCTCCCTGAACCTATTCCAAAGTCGAGATATCACACTTTGGCTGACTTGGAGCCTTTTTGCTACAACTTGAGTTAGGCCACCCTGTAGCATTCCGATAGCCCTATTAGCATCAGCGTTTGTTAATTTACGTCTTGGCATTTCCAGAAAACT
Organism: Hippodamia convergens; assembly: GCA_038502775.1. Taxonomy (NCBI): domain Eukaryota; kingdom Metazoa; phylum Arthropoda; class Insecta; order Coleoptera; family Coccinellidae; genus Hippodamia; species Hippodamia convergens. The sequence continues at coordinate 48,577,073 of CM076610.1, forward strand.
CGTTTCAAATCAAAAATCAAAGCCTGAGAAGTTCCATAAACTGACTCCATTCGAAAATAAGAACATTCATGAAGCATATGCAAAGAACCAAACTTCAGAAAAAATGCGGCCAGATTGACAAAATGTCTCATACTGATTTTTATTGGATCGATTCAAGTTGCTATTGAGTTTTAAATGATTTTAGAGCGATTCTCTAGAAGATTACATACTTTTCAAAACGATTTAATAAGATATCCCTAACACTTGTGGAGTTAAGAAAAGAAAATTCTTTGCCTTTACGAAGGCACATCGTCACAAAAAGAATTGGGCGTTTCCATCACTTTGAGAAACTAGCAAGCGGGCCCTGAATAGAGCCACTGCTAAAATCTCATTCAGTGAAAGAGGAAGTACAGATTTCTTTTTTTGCATATGATTGGAGATGTGAAACTTCATTTTGACGCAATTGGATGTCACCACCTTAGTACTTTGTAATATTTTACTCATTACTTCACAACCAATTGCTTCAAATTCTGAAGTTTTCTATGGAGATTTTGTCCTGAGATGTGCGGGATACTGATGAGGCGCAACAAGGCCGAAACCGGTATATCTCTCATCTCAGTGACAAAATCTAATATTCATTTCTCCAACCTCATGATAAAAGATCTCTGAGCCTGGGAATTGAAAATGGTATTCATTTCGATGACTACTATTTTGAATTCATCTATGTTTCAAAAACTTGTGGAGTTAGCACAATACCAAGTTCGTGCTAAATAAAAAAAATGCACTCGAAATTTTTTAAACTACGTCACTGACTTCTACGTAAAAAATATCTATCATACGCATTTTTCATCTTATATACAGGCCCAAGAAATAATAACATCTCCAAAAGTGCACATTTTTCAGAAACAAAAGAATCTATCTTTAATAATAGCTGAGATAGTGCAGTCCCACCCAATTTGGGACACAGTGTACATCGAATTTAGGAAATCTGCACATCAAAAGGGTTGAGTAAGTGCCATTCTAATAACGGTACATTTCGGTACAAATTAAGTACTCGTGTTTATAGCCTCCCCAAAATAAAATTATTTTTTCGTCATTTCAATAAAGGGAACAAAAATTTTTTCAACGAAACATTTCGATATAAAACTAGTTAGAATTTAAGCGATGAAACAAGTGAAAAAATTCACATTTGGGAGTCGGGTCAGATACTCAGCGATATAAAACATTTCAAGAACAGAAAGTTTCCAATCTCCGAAACAATTGTATCGATAGAGAATAAATATTCAATAAATGCAAACCAAGTGCGACTAACGAAACCCATTATACCGAAGGATAATCCGAACTGCATTATGAAATCTTCCAAGAATAGTACAGGATGTACCATCACTTCAAATTCGTTACCTGGACTCACCCAGTACCCTACTAATTGTATGAATCGAGATTGTGAAACTGGAGAACATAGCAACAATCGATTATTCATGATCGCTCTCGAAAAAATCAAGCTCATGAAGATATGTAGCAATTTCCCATAGCAGGTGACTAACATCTTTGCTAACAATCAATATCGAACACCGAGTTGTCCTTGTTAAATTACATCTCGCGGTTTCTACTTGTACCTATCAATCAAAGGAGTCATTGGTTACCCGGGGATCTTCTGAATCATTGTTATTGTTCGTTTTCGCCTGCACCGAGATCGTAGTGTATGAAAGTTCCCGCAGAAAATGCGAGTCATAGCTCGATCGAGAAAGGAAATCATTTTCGACGCTAGGATAGATGGGAGCCATGATGAAGGATACTAGCTTCGTTGGAATTTTAATCGGAAGTTCTGTACACATGATCGAGATCCTGAAACATAAATCAATGGGATTTCTGCATACCTCGTAGATGGAAACATTTCACACATTTTTCACGATTAAGCCGAAACTACTGGCAACATTATAATGAAATTTTATACGAATATGTTTTGGGAGCTGATACATTTAATGAATTCGTTTTTATGTATGAATCTCATAGAGGTTACACGGTTCATACCAAGTAGTATTGAACATAGCTTTTTCAATATTAGATTCCTAGATTCATTAGGTAAAATTTCCTATAAACTCAAACATCATTTAATGTTTCACCAAGAAGGTACTCTTGATGAACCTCGATAGTATGTTCCGTTTTCGTAATATTTTGATTTGAAAATCATGAACTTATAACCGATCATAAAGTAATGTTAAATTAATTAATTGAACAAGAAATCCCAAGATAACGTTATATGAGCAGGTGCCACATCCTGCTGAAAATATACATGTTTCTATGTTGAAATCTTATAGCTTCGAAATATTATCAAGATTCATTCTAATGACATCCAAACAAAGGAAGAAACTCTAACCCCAAATCCCAAAACTTCAACTTATTTTTAGAAACCAAGTATTGTACATATTTTCAATAAGGAAAAATATTTCATTTAATGAAGGGATAAAATATAGGCTGTACCATTCAAACCAATATAAGTTTGAATTATAACTCGAAAACGAATTTGGAATATTTAATTTCAAAATTAGCCTACAAACATAGTTTGGAGATAACTCTTATTTAAAAAACCTTAATAACATCTCCAAAAGTGCACATTTTTCAGAAACAAAAAAAGTTGGAATATTTCTGTTCGTGGATTTAAGTTTTACAAAAAAGTGGCACAGGTTGGTGAAAACCGCATGTCTCTATCTTCAATAATAGCTGAGATGCAGTGCAGTCAGACTCATTTAATGATGGGATAAAATATAGGCTGTACCAGTGAAACCAATATAAGTTTGAATTATAACTCGAAAACGAATTTGGAATATTTAATTTCAAAATTAGCCTATGAACATAGTTTGGAGATAACTCTTATTTAAAAAACCTTAATAACATCTCCAAAAGTGCACATTTTTCAGAAACAAAAAAAGTTGGAATATTTCTGTTCGTGGATTTAAGTTTTACAAAAAAGTGACACAGGTTGGTGAAAACCGCATGTCTCTATCTTCAATAATAGCTGAGATGCAGTGCAGTCAGACTCATTTAATGATGGGATAAAATATAGGCTGTACCATTGAAACCAATATAAGTTTGAATTATAACTCGAAAACGAATTTGGAATATTTAATTTCAAAATTAGCCTATAAACATAGTTTGGAGATAATTCTTATTTGAAAAACCTTAGGATGAAAAAACATATAAATGGCATGTTCATGGTCATTTACATTCTGTTGATTTTCATTACATTTCTACACAACCATTCGATAACACTTCATTAAATAGTTATTATTTTCATTGGTTACCCGGGAAACATCTGAATCATTGTTATTGTTCGTTTTCGCCTGCACCGAGATCGTAGTGTATGAAAGTTCCCGCAGAAAATGCGAGTCATAGTTCGATCGAGAAAGGAAATCATTTTCGACGCTAGGATAGATGGGAGCCATGATGAAGGATACTAGCTTCGTTGGAATTTTAATCGGAAGTTGTGTACACATGAAGATCGAGATCCTGAAACATAAATCAATGGGATTTCTGCATACCTCGTAGATAGAAACATTTTACACATTTTTCACGATTTAGCCGAAACATTGTAATGAAATTTTATACGTTTATGAATGAATCTCATAAAGGTTACACGGTTCATACCAAGTAGTATTGAACATAGCTTTTTCAATATTAGATTCTTAGATTCATTAGGTAAAATTTCCTATAAACTCGAACATCATTTAATGTTTCACCAAGAAGGTACTCTTGATAAAACTCGATAGTGTATTCCGTTTTCGTAATATCTTGATTTGAAAATCATGAACTTATAACCGATCATAAAGTAATGTTAAATGAATTAATTGAACAAGAAATCCCAAGATAACGTTATATGAGCAGGTGCCACATCCTGCTGAAAATATACATGTTTCTATGTTGAAATCTTATAGCTTCGAAATATTATCAAGATTCATTCTAATGACATCCAAACAAAGGAAGAAACTCTAACCCCAAATCCCAAAACTTCAACTTATTTTAAGAAACCAAGTATTGTACATATTTTCAATAAGAAAAAATATTTCATTTAATGAAGGGATAAAATATAGGCTGTACCATTGAAACCAATATAAGTTTGAATTATAACTCGAAATTTCAAAATTAGCCTACAAACATAGTTTGGAGATAACTCTTATTTAAAAAACCTCAATAACATCTCCAAAAGTGCACATTTTTCAGAAACAAAAAAAGTTGGAATATTTCTGAATAGTTCAAGGCTTTCACGACCGGATATACTGGTATGAAAAGAGTCTTCCGGGCTTATTGGCCGCGGTCTATTAGGAATAATTTCACCTAACGTTTCGCCTACAACTTCGGTAGGCATCTTCAGAGGATTCTCGGTCTAAGGTTGTACCTCGAACGCTGAATTTCTGACACTGACGTGTTCGAACCGGAAGCGTCATTCGCGCGCCGGTTTATGGCGGGAAAAAGTGGCGCGTCTACGTGCGCGAAGCTGATTGGCCTATCGCTCCCGCTTCGTATCGGCTTGATCTTTGTTTTTTTCTAAGGTCGGTAACCAGGCGCTATGCAAGAAAGGAGTCTTTTCTTTTCTGTTCATGTTATTTTTGTGTTTATAGATGTCAATGGCTTCCATGTTCAGCCTGGGATAGTAACTTTTGATATTGGAAATAATCTCCGCTTTTGAGAAATCTATGTTGTGTCCATCTATTAGCGCATGTTCTGCTAGTGCGGATTTTTCTGTCTGATTCAGTCGACAGCATCGTTCGTGCTTCTTAATTCTGGTATTAATACTTCGCTTTGTTGTGCCAATATAGACTTTGCCGCAGTCACAAGGTATCCTGTAAATACCAACTTGTGAAAGTGGGTCGACTTTGTCTTTGGTTGTTTTGATCATTTGCCCAAGTTTTTGTGTCGGCTTATATACGGTCTCGATGTTGTGCTTTTTCAGTATTTTACCAATTCTATCAGTGACCTTGGGGATGTATGGTAAGATGGCTCTTCCGTTAGGTGTGATTTGTGATGTGTTATCATCACGGGTGGAAGTTTTTGTTCTTATTGCCCTCTGAATTTCTTTGGTATTATAGCCATTGGCGATGAATGCATTCTGTAAATGTTCAAGTTCATCTTCCGGCTCGCATAATCGTCGGGCTCTTTCTACGAGTGTTTTGATAACTCCTCGTTTCTGTTTGGGGTGATGAATGTGACAATCATCACCCCAAACTGATAGAATTGGTAAAATACTGAAAAGGCACAACAACTTTTCATACCTGGAATATTTCTGTTCGTGGATTTAAGTTTTACAAAAAAGTGGCACAGGTTGGTGAAAACTGCATGTCTCTATCTTCAATAATAGCTGAGATGCAGTGCAGTCAGACTCATTTAATGATGGGATAAAATATAGGCTGTACCATTGAAACCAATATAAGTTTGAGTTATAACTCGAAAACGAATTTGGAATATTTAATTTCAAAATTAGCCTACAAACATAGTTTGGAGAAAACTTTTATTTAAAAAACCTTAGGATGAAGAACATATAAATGGCATGTTCATGGTCATTTTACATTCTGTTGATTTTCATTACATTTCTACACAACCATTCTATAACAATGAATTAACAATAAATAGTTATTATTTTCATTGGTTAACGGGATCTTCTGAATCATTGTTATTGTTCATTTTCGCCTGCACCGAGATCGTAGTGTATGAAAGTTCCCGCAGAAAATGCGAGTCATAGCTCGATCGAGAAAGGAAATCATTTTCGACGCTAGGATAGATGGGAGCCATGATGAAGGATACTAGCTTCGTTGGAATTTTAATCGGAAGTTGTGTACACATGAAGATCGAGATCCTGAAACATAAATCAATGGGATTTCTGCATACTAGTAGATAGGTACACAGAATAGATTGTTTTCGTTGCGTAGCAATATGGGTGATTATATCCTGATATGGATCGACATGATTAAAACGAGGTCGGGTCTGCGTCTGAATGTTTGGTAGTGACTATTGAGAAATATTCAGGAGCCAGTTTATGTCTTGTTCTGGAAGATTCAGAACATATCGCCAGTGATGTTAGTCCTGTTATTTCTTTTATCTTTCGCATCTTTTGAGGCTTCCTTACAGTCCTTTACCAAGAGCCGTGCTATAATGAACTTATTACTGAATTGTTTTCAGTTATATTCATCGTTTTGTGGTTGTCAACTCTGACGATCCCATCGATTTTCAGCACACGTCAATTCAAATTCCATAATCTGTGAATGTTCGTAAGTCGCACCAAGTGCCAAAAAACACTAGGATATTTATAATCTGAACTTTTCATTGAATTTCGACAGTATTTCGCAAAAACATCGTCTGATACTTATTGCAGTAGACTCTTTCGTCGCTCGTTTTTCGAATTTCGCATTCGTGTGGAATTTTGTTTTGAAATATACTATCAATATCCATAGGGCCGGTTTTACAATCAATGGTTACCAATTATGGTTAGGTTACCGACACGCCCGTACCTGGCGTTTTACAATAATTTTATTGATAGAGGTTTCGTAACTATGGGTTGTGTTTAAATTTTCTCAAGTTGGTAGAAAATAATGGTTCTTTTGATCTAAATAGTAGGTCAGACGCATTGAATTATAAGAGGTCAAAAGAATATCAAAATTTTAAAATCAATGATTGAAATGTACAAGTTTAATTTAATTAATTTTTATATTTTATTCAAATAAATATTTCCTCAGTTTGTTTATTGTACATGTATACATAAGATCAATTTTTTTTCTAATTTACAAAATCTTTAAAATACATGTTGATGGAGGTATCTGGAGTAGAGGAACTTGCATTATGCTTTTGATCAGGAAATTCTAAAACATTAATATTACTAGTTGTAACATATTCAGGTAATCAAACACGATTTTGATTTTCTCGTTTATTATAAAAATCAACAAGATTCCTGTTACACATCTGAAATACGACTGCCGACTCTCTCATCGAAGAATACCATCATTGGAACATGTGTTCGTCAGACAATTCATAAATCGATATACAACACTTTTCCCTCCTATTCCTTTGAAAGGAATAAACCCCCAAAAAAAAATATTACTCTTTCCAAAATTAAAAAATCTACATATCCAAATTTTTGGGATACATATTTATGTATCTGAGTGAAACAAGTTCTCATTATTTATACATAAGCCTTTCAGGTGGTCTTGCATTACGTTTAGGTCTTTGAATTGTTTTTGAGTCGGGAGCAAGCTCATCTGGAGGATCATCAGGAATTGAAAAATTCTTCATTTAATTCATTTTCAGAAATTTTCGAATTTAAATCTTCATGAGTTGTACTATCTAACGTATCCTTTTGATCCTGAGGAATTTGCAAACTGTTTGAATTTGTATAATCTAATATAACCTTATTTCTTGCTACTATTTGATTTATATGTCGTTTCCACTTAGCATAATTCAGTTCAGGAATCTCACAAAGAAAAACACATTTACCAATTCGCTGCCTTACGATAGCAGAAACCCAACGTTGTGATTTACTTCGATAATCTCGTACAAGAACTTGTTGACCTATTTTGATTTTAGATGTTCTTTTTTCCCCCCGAAATATTGAGCTTGTTTGAGTTGATTCTCCTGAACTTTTTTTTTAAAATGAATATCTGGTTTCAGTACATCAAATCTTGTACGCAAATTTCGTCCAAACATGAGAAAAGCGGGCGCAACTCCAGTTGTGGAATGAGGACTATTTCTATAGTCAAAGAGAAACGCGTTAAAGAACTTTGTGTATATCATTTTCGTTACTCAGATCTAAAGCTTTCCTAAGGGCATTCTTTACCGTTTTGACGCAGTTTTCTGCAGCTCCATTACATTGTGGATAAAATGGAGGAGACGTTACATGTTCAATATTATATCGCCTAAGGAAATTTCAAATTCTTGACTAACAAAATTTTTTGCATTATCTGATACAAGGCATCTAGGTAATCCAAAGCGACAAAAGTACCCATCAAGGCCTTTTCCGTAAAATTTGAAGTCATGCTTTTGGTCGGAAAAACTTCTATCCATTTTGAATGTGAATCTATAATTATGAGAAAATACAGATTTTGAAAATAAAAATAATCAATATGTACCCTCGAGAAAACTTCCTCTGGCCATGGCCAAGGACTTAGTATGTTTTCTGGAGGATTTGTTTTTATTTATTGCACAGCTATCACAGTTAGATGACAATTTCTCTATGTCCTCATTGATACCTGGCCAGAAAAAATGAGACCTAGCAATATTTTTCATTTTAACTACACCCAAATGAGTGTTGATGTAATTGAACCAACATAGACTTCCGCAAAGAAAGGGGAATAATGATCCTGTTGTTCCAGAGCAAAACACCATCTTCTAAAGTTAATTGATTTCTGATTGTAAAAAATCTCTTGTAGTCATCATGTTTTTTCGTGAATCTAGGCAACCCTTCTTGACAATTTTGCTATTTTTGATAATTGTGGATCAAATCGTGTTTCATGTTTAATTAGAGCAAAATTCATATTCACATCACTATTCCGAAAATAATTCAAATAATTAACGTCAACATTATCAACAGGTTCTGAATGCTTAATTGGTAATCGTGATAAGAAATCTGCAACATTTTTCTCGGATTTATGAACTCAACATCATACTGATAGTTTGATAGGAACACAGCCCACCTCCTCAGTCTGTTTGCCGAAAATTGAGGGATTCCTTTGCCGGATTGAAAATTGACATTAACGGTTTATTATCTGTCACTAACGTGAATTTTCTTCCGAATAAATGTTGGTTAAACTTACTTATGCCGAAAATAATCGCCAATCCTTCCCGTTCAATCTGGCTGTAATTTCTTTCAGCAGATGATAAAGTGCGTGATGCATAAGAAATTACCTGTTCTCTGCCATTAGAATCAACCTGCGAAATCATAGCTCCTAAACCAACTGGGCTCGCATCCGTTGTTAGTTTAATTGGTAATCTGACATCATAATGTGATAGAACTTTATTTGACATTAAAATACTTTTAACTATAGAGAATGCATCATCACATTTTCTATTCCATATGAATTTAGAATTCTTCTTGGGAAGATCATGTAAGGGACTCAAAATTGTTGCCAAATTAGGAACGAATTTTCCATAATAGTTTATGATACCTAAAATTGATTTCAATTCTGTCACTGATTTAGGAATAGGTGCTTTTTTATAGCTCTATTCTTTTCATCACTTGCATGAATACCATCTTTACTAATTGTATAACCAAGATATTGTACTTTCTTTTCATTAAACGAACATTTCTCTATAGATACTTTCAAACGAATTTTCCATAATACTAAGAACCTGAAACAGACGATCATCATGCTCAGCTTGATTCTGTCCGCTAATTAGTAAATCGTCAACAAAAACTTTTACACCTGGAATACCGCTAAAAAGCACTGTCATTAATTTTTGAAATTTAGCACAAGCCGGAGCTACTCCGAAAGGTAATCTCAAATAACGAAAGAGACCCTTATGAGTACTTATCGTTACCAACTCTTGTGATTTTTCGTCTAATTCAAGCTGATTATATGCATGCGATAAATCTATTTTGGAAAAAATTACTGACCCTCCAAGTTCGGCCAAAATATCGTCAATAAGTGGAAGAGGAAACTGATCAACTTCAAGGTGGGGATTGATGGTTATCTTGAAATCACCACAAATGCGTACTGAACCATCCTTTTTCAGCACCGGTACTATGGGTGAAGCCCATGCTGAATAATCAACCTGTTTCAATACTCCCAACTCTATGAGTCTATCAAGCTCCTTCTCCACCTTTTCTTTGAGGCCGTAAGGCAAGGGTCGGGCTTTGATGAATTTTGGTGTTATATTCACATCCTTTAATTTGAGTGATAACTTTTCTTTATTAAAACATCCCAAACCAGGAGAAAAAACATGAAAGAATTTTTCTTTTAAGTTTTCTGTCGATGTAAAAAAAAATGAAATTCATTTGAAATTTTCAAACCAAAACTGTACATAAAATCCCGACCTAGAATAGGGGGCCCTCCGTTTTTTATAACGTAAATGTCCAACTTCTTTACGAGATTCCTGAATCTTATTTGATTTCGCAAACGCCTTTAGGAACCATTCGATCACCATTGTAAAAATATAATATACGTTCTGCTTTGTTTAATGAATATTTACTCAAATTATTTAACCAAAAAGAATATAATACTGCAGATACACTTGCTCCCGAATCCAGTTGAAAACTATGCTGGGATTCGTCAATATAAACATTAATGAAAAAAGGTTCATTGAATTGGTTGACTAACTTTGTATCTGCCAGATTGAAAAAATCATCTCTTACTTCTATAAAATTTTGAAATTTTCTTGTACTATTTCTTTGACGTTCCCCATTGGGACATAACTTAGCTAAATGACCTATTTCTTTGCATACATTACATGTGTAATCCTTAAATCTACAATCACTTGTGAAATGATTGCGTCGACCGCAAACTGTACACATCTTGCGCCGATTGTTGACGGCACTTCCCGAACCACTACCATCACTCATCACACTGCGATTCTGCGCTGTTGATGGCTTTCTTAGATGCTGAGAAATATGGTGTAAGTCTGATTCCATTTTAACTTCTTCAATACATGAATAATTCTTCTGGGCCGCCATTTTGCTGATGCAATAGTGATGACGTCATTAAAATTACATGAGATTTTCTCTTCGAACAATCTATCTTGAATGGGTCCTTTGTTGAAACCAACTATGAAACGATCTCGTATACCCAGTCATACACAGTGCTATCAAATTCGCATTGTCCGGCCAAACCTTCTTACTCTAGCAGCCCAGTTAGCTACTGTCTCGTTGTCATCCATTGCTGAATTATATAAATTTATATCGAGCTGCAAACGGTGATAACGAGCTCTTGAAATGCTCATTAAATATCGAAGTAACTCATCATATTGTTTTTTTTCTCTGGAACATCTAGCATACCAAATTATACATCAGTTTGTAGGCCTCTTCATTCAACGAATTCAGGAGGATTGCCCGTTTCTTTTCAACGTTTTCAATATCATTCGCCTTGAAATAACTTTCCAAACGACGATTGTAAATTGTCCAGTCACTATGAATATCATATTCACGTAATGCACCTAGCTTATCTGACATCTTGAAATCACTAATCGACTTTTATCCTCGTCGCCAATGTAAATATTCAGGTAATCAAACACGATTTTGATTTTCTCGTTTATTATAAAAATCAACAAGATTCCTGTTACACATCTGAAATACGACTGCCGACTCTCTCATCGAAGAATACCATCATTGGAACATGTGTTCGTCAGACAATTCATAAATCGATATACAACACTAGTGAATTCTACAATAATATTATGAAGAATGACTGTAGACACTGACATAGCCTGAGCTATGCATTCCCATGAAAGGGCTAGAAAGCGACGTTCTACACACTCTTTCTCTCAACGAGATTTCGTGTACAAATGTGTGATTTGTTGAATGAGACTTCAGAAGGTTTTCTTGTATTAGCTAAAGTTGTGATTATATGAGCCTCAATTCCATAGACACTATCTCCTGCTTACACACTGTGAGAAAAATCCCTTTTTTTCAAATGATAGAATTCTGAAAAAGATCATGTGCTGAACCTGGCCATTTTGCATCAATGTTTGTAATTTTCAGAGATGGATCAGCTACAGTTTTTACAATGAAGGAAAATAACTGTTAATGGTTCCTGAATAGTTCGGCTTGATCACCTCCTGGCAATTGAATTTTAAATGTGTGCAGTCGATAGCACCTATGTACCTCGGAAACCTGGCATTTCAATTACGTTCTGGTTGGACGAGCTATCCAATGTTCTATTTGCTTTAGAATATTCAGCATATGCTGAATAAACAATAATAAAACGCAGCTTTTCGATAATCTGAATCTTTAAAAAAAATCATAATCGTCGTTACTTCCGAAAAAAATTTGACTTGTGACGCATCACTTCAGGTCAACGACATTCCTCTCCATCACTGCTAAAAGAGTTGATATCAAATTCCATAAAATCTATATTAATATATCTCTAGTGAGAAATCAATTTCTTCAAAACAATAATTTTCGAATAAGACAAACATTTTAGATTATATACATATACATATACAGGATTCTATGGTTCTTAATTAACTACAGGTTTACCCACACTTTCGGTGTTGGTTAAGTTAACTGATAGTTAACCACGTTTCGTGGGATTGTTAAACGCCTAACCTATAAAATTCCTTAACCAAAAGTTTACCTTCGATTGTGAAACCGGGCCATACTGTTTTAGAATATTTTTGTCAAAGTTTGGTGCGAGGGGAGAAATGTTCTTCAATTGAGAGGATACCTAGAATAATTTCAGAGAACAATTTGAGAAAATTTCCTGGAATTTATTTTTTGTACCATGATCAAAAAACCTTGACATTTCTGCATCCACATTGATGCTAAGTCTTCTTTTCTCCGTGAAAAAGAAGACTTTTGACTGCCCAAATAATTCACGAAATAAACATTTCTTTCAACCATTTCTTTATGCAGACTTTTTATATAACAGAGGCAGTTATTAGTTGATTATTCATCATGAAACAATTTCATTCGTTGTCTAGACTTGTTAATTTAAATGAAAACAATAATAATATTTATAATGAAGTAGGAACAATTTTCACATAAATTTCCATGTTACTGCTGATCAGTAACGTTAGATATTTCTTGAAAAGTTAATTTCAGAATTTTATCAGATTTTTTAATTTGTTTTGTGGAAGGTGGACGAGTTTATTATTCAAACTATCTTCTATATAAACTACATAGACAAAAAGTCTACCATAAACAAAAAGAATTGAATCGATATGTAAAGCAGGTGCCATTTGGTTTATTGACATTTCAAATCAGTATAGGTATTTATACAGGTTGTATCGAAAATAGATGATCCCGTCTCTAGGATAGATAGAAAACTGAAAAATATTCGAGGTTTGTTTGATAAAGAATTTCGTAACACCATCCTTATGAAAGAGTAAAGACGTTGAAGATAAAAAATTCACACATTTTTCACGATTTTGCCGAATATACTGACAACATTGTAATGAAATTTTCTCTATTTCAGTATCGTAATGAGTTCATTACAGTACTAAAAGTACTGCTGTAATGAAACTCATTACTGCATTGTTTTCATTTATATTTTTCGTCTGTTGTTGTCAGTACTGACCTCCGATCCACTCAATTTTCAAATCAAATCAATTCAAATTCCGTGATCTGACAAATTTCGTAAGTCACAACAACTGCCAAGATACAATACTAAAGACACTCATCTGACTTTTCATTTGAATTTCGAAAGTTTTTCACAAAACTTGACTGAAATAGAGGAAATATCGTCTTATAATTGCAGATAAGTCATACGTTTCTTTACCCAACCATTCGATAACACTTCAATAAATAGTTATAATTTTCATTCATCTGAAGATACTTGAAAAAGTAAAATTCGAACTCAATAAACACAATAAATGGGACTATCAGGCCAAGAGAATCACATTCATCACAAATAATTTTCCTAATGAAACGAGAATGTGAAAGCTTAATTCACTGAGGAAGCTGTTTTTCAGAATTAAAGGATAGTATCAGACAATTTTCGCCCTGCATCAGAACCAAACAGATAGTTGAAATAAAAGATAATGCTCTTGTTAAAGAAACAATCACGAAAAAAACCGCAATGATCATGGTATCCTGAAATTTAAAATAGAAAAGTATCGAAAGATCAGAAAAAATGATGGGTTTATTTATTTATGAGGTAATTCCTATGGATTCTCCACCATCATCAAGGTTTATGGAAACATCGAACCTAGAACTATTCAATACGTCCAATATATATATATCCAATGATTAATAGCCGTTTAGTTTAACAAAATACCATAAATTGCCGCACGAAAACATACGATCAAACATGCAGATACATTCTGACATTTTATCTCTTTATTAAATATCTCACTTGAATATCTGAAAATGAATGTTAAAAATGAATTCGTGATGGAAACAGTACACGTAATTGAATTATAACCGATCGTGGTGACGGTCTTTGTTCAATATGTTTGCATATCGACCCGATACTTATCTGTGTGCCAACCATCACCGGATAATTGTGCCTGGATGGCAGGCATATCCATCGAAATTCCATATTAGCCTACCAGCAATTTATTCCTCCTCCATTTCAGCTCGAATCGTAACTAGATTTCAACTTAATTGTTATCACCTATGCATCTCAGCGCCATTTGCATATAATTAATGGTGATGAATTTATGTTTGTTTCTCACAAATATGCGTGCATACAATGGGAGTCCTGAGAGAGTTCAATAAACATTCAACTAAACACATTTGTTGATGCTAACACAGATACCGATGCAAATTGAGTTTGTTATGAAATATCTTACAACATTTCATTGTGCCGTTTGAATCTCGGTTACGTTTGTTGAGATGGAAAGAGGTGCAGATCCACGCTGCCATGGAAGTGATCGAAATATTGGTATGAGAATTCATGCTGAATATGTAGGGATCAGTGGCGGCTCGTCAGTTTCCTACCAGAGGAGGCAAGAGGCCACGCAAATATAGGTACAGGGTAATTGCTTACATTTTACTCAATAGCTATCTCAGTTAATATTGGTGGTATACAAAAGTTCAAATCGGCAAATTTGCAGTATTTTTCATGGGCATTCAGAATTCAGTACTAAGAATTGCATAAAGGCATCGTTAACTTAAAAATTCCATGTGAACTGTTTTTGAAATGACACACCCTGTATTTTCGTTTCTAATCGATAGAGCTCTTTCTTCTGATTTCAAATATGTATATATACTTTATTGAGGTTATCTCTGGCAGTTTTCTTGAAATATAGTATTTTCTTCTAAATCTAAGGCAGCTGTGGAATACCACATGAGAACGATGCGATTTTTTATATCAAACACCTGATAGTCAAAATATTTATTTATTAACTGAAAGTTAAATTAGGTATTCGAATGAACCCCATTCACTTCTAGACAGAGTCGATATCTTTTTCTAAAGTTTTCAAGGATTTTCCTCAGCATTTATGGAATATATTGAGGTTGTTTCTTCCTCTATTCTGAATTTAATGTTTTCAATATTTTTGCGAACGGGCCATATACACTTTATATTTCTAATATTTCCATAAGAAAGTGTCCAATGATGTTAAGTAGGGACTATCGGGAGGCCATAGAATAGAACTTCGATATAGGTAAGGAGCAATCGCAGCATTCTCGAGGGGCGTTCTACAGCTGCCTTAGATTGCACAAAAGAACCAATAATTTTCAGAAATATTCGAAATCGGAAGAAAGAGCTCTCAAGGAAAATAAAATACAGGGTGTGCCATTTGAAAAAACAACACTTCACATAAATTTTTTAGGTTAACGATGCCTTTATCCATTTCTTAGTACTGAATTCTGAATGCCCATAAGAAATACTACAAATTTGTCCGTTCAAACGTTTTTGTACGACCAATATTAACTGAGACAGCTATTGAGTAAAATACAAACAATCACCCTGTACACCTCTCATGAGTCTACCACACGCTCAAACTTCACCACAGTTGGTTTGGTAAGACTGATCCCATCAGTGGCTACCACACTATGTTGCCATATGTAAGATAATTCTCAGATCAACATAATTTCCCCGAAAAATAGATTTGAATTATTGAAGTGTAACATAATCGATGATTGTAACAGAATTTTGAGACTTTCGTGAATGATGTTTTGTTATATTTTCGGTTTGTTATACAGGGTGTCTCAAAAAAGGTGACCCGTTTCAAGGATAGATAGAAAAAAATTTCGTAACGCTATCCGTATTCATGATACAGGAGTTAAGGCAAATAAAAATTATACAGGGTGTATCAAGTTCGACGGCCTATGAGACGTTTCTGGAGAACTGGATCTATTTGAAACATGATTATTGGGATTCTGATATTGTTCGACTTTATCTACCGCGCTAAAATATTCTTGAATCCAGACCCTTTTACTCATAAAGGGTATGAAAAAAAGTTTTCAACTATTTTTTTTTCTGCTTTTGTGTTACGGATTTTGCTAGAGCATTCAATGCTGAATACAATCCTATTAAAATCGTTGCATTCGTCGAAATACATTTCATGAAAAAAAAAGAGAGATATAATTATTCGGTATTATGTTTGTAATTCCTATTCTAAATATCTAATGCAAAAACCGTTTTCACATTTTGAGGTCGAAGACTGTGAAAATATTGCAAATTTCTAAAATTTTGAAAAACTCGTCACGGGGTGTTCCAAATGTTAGGTCAAAAATTGGGATCAAGAATTGGCTCATAACTTTCATTTCTCGAATTAGAACCTAATTTTTTTATGTTTGCATTGGATTCTGCGAAGAAAAATAATGATAGCGTTTTAACATGTCAATGAGTTATGAGCCAATCTTGATCCCAATTTTTGACCCAACCTTTGGAACACCCTGTAACAAGTTTTCCAAAATTCTAGAAATTTACAATATTTCCACAGTCTTCGACTTCGAAAATGTGAAAGCGGTTTGTGCATAAGATGATTAGAATAGGAATAACAGACATAATACCTAATACTCTTAGCTATCTTTTTTCTTCAGTTTTTTTGATATATTTGAAATTATTTTGACGAATGCAACGATTTCAATAGGAATGTATTCAGAATTGAATACTCTATCAAAATTTTAAACGAAAAAACAGAAAAAGTTCTGTTGGAAAAATTGTTTTTCATACCCTGTATAAGTGAAAGTGGTCAGGGTCCAAA
>CM076610.1:48593942-48746026 GCA_038502775.1 Hippodamia convergens
TCATTAGGTAAAATTTCCTATAAACTCAAACATCATTTAATGTTTCACCAAGAAGGAACTCTTGATAAACCTCGATAGTGTGTTCCGTTTTCGTAATATTTTGATTTGAAAATCATGAACTTATAACCGATTATAAAGTAATGTTGAATGAATTAATTGAACAAAATCCCAAGTTAACATTAAATGAGCAGGTGCCACATCCTGCTGAAAATATACATGTTTCTATGTTGAAATCTTCTAGCTTCGAAATATTATCAAGATTCATTCTAATGATATCCAAACAAAGGAAGAAACTCTAACCCCAAATCCCAAAACTTCAACTTAGATATTTTTAAAAACCAAGTATTGTATATATTTTCAATAAGAAAAAATATTTCATTTAATGAAGGGATAAAATATAGGCTGTACCATTCAAACCAATATGAGTTTGAATTATAACTCGAAAACGAATTTGGAATATTTAATTTAAAAATTAGCCTACAAACATAGTTTGGAGATAACTCTCATTTTAAAAAACCTTGATAACATATCCAAAAGTGCACATTTTTCAGAAACAAAAAAAGTTGGAATATTCTGTTCGTGGATTTAAGTTTTACAAAAAAGTGGCACAGGTTGGTGAAAACCGCATGTCTCTATCTTCGATAATAGCTGAGATGCAGTGCAGTCAGACTCATTTAATGATGGGATAAAAATATAGGCTATACCATTGAAACCAATATAAGTTTGAATTATAATTCGAAAACGAATTTGGAATATTTTATTTCAAAATAAGCCTACAAACATAGTTTGGAGATAACTCTTATTTAAAAAACCTTGATAACTTCTCCAAAAGTGCACATTTTTCAGAAACAAAAAAAGTTGGAATATTTCTGTTTGTGGATTTAAGTTTTACAAAAAAGTGACACAGGTTGGTGAAAACCGCATGTCTCTATCTTCAATATTAGCTGTGATGCAGTGCAGTCAGACTCATTTAATGATGGGATAAAATATAGGCTGTACCATTGAAACCAATATGAGTTTGAAATATAACTCGAAAACGAATTTGGAATATTTAATTTCAAATTTAGCCTACAACATAGTTTGGAGATAACTCTTATTTAAAAAACCTTGATGACATCTCCAAAAGTGCACATTTTTCAGAAACAAAAAAAGTTGGAATATTTCTGTTCGTGGATTTAAGTTTTACAAAAAAGTGGCACAGGTTGGTGAAAACCGCATGTCTCTATCTTCAAAAATAGCTGAGATGCAGTGCAGTCAGACTCATTTAATGATGGGATAAAATATAGGCTGTACCATTGAAACCAATATAAGTTTGAAGTATAACTCGAAAACGAATTTGGAATATTTAATTTCAAAATAAGCCTACAAACATAGTTTGGAGATAACTCTTATTTAAAAACCTTGATAACATCTCCTAAAGTGCTTATTTTTCAGAAACAAAAAAAGTTGGAATATTTCTGTTCGTGGATTTAAGTTTTACAAAAAAGTGACACAGGTTGGTGAAAACCGCATGTCTCTATCTTCAATAATAGCTGAGATGCAGTGCAGTCAGACTCATTTAATGATGGGATAAAATATAGGCTGTACCATTGAAACCAATATAAGTTTGAATTATAACTCGAAAACGAATTTGGAATATTTAATTTCAAAATTAGCCTACAAACATAGTTTGGAGAAAACTCTTATTTAAAAAATCTTAGGATGAAGAACATATAAATGGCATGTTCATGGTCATTTACATTCTGTTGAATTTCATTACATTTCTACACAACCATTCGATAACACTTCAATAAATAGTTATTATTTTCATTGGTTACCCGGGGATCTTCTGAATCATTGTCATTGTTCGTTTTCGCCTGCACCGAGATCGTAGTGTATGAAAGTTCCCGCAGAAAATGCGAGTCATAGCTCGATCGAGAAAGGAATCATTTTCGACGGGATAGATGGGAGCCATGATGAAGGATACTAGCTTCGTTGGAATTTTAATCGGAAGTTGTGTACACATGAAGATCGAGATCCTGAAACATAAATCAATGGGATTTCTGCATACCTCGTAGATAGAAACATTTCACACATTTTTCACGATTTAGCCGAAACTACTGGCAACATTGTAATGAAATTTTATACGAATATGTTTTGGGAGCTGATACAATGAATTCGTTTTTATATATGAAACTCATAGAGGTTACACGGTTCATACCAAATAGTATTGAACATAGCTTTTTCAATATTAGATTCTTAGATTCATTAGGTTAAATTTCCAATAAACTCAAACATCATTTAATGTTTCACCAAGAAGGTTACTCTTGATGAAACTCGATAGTGTGTTCCGTTTTCGTAATATTTTGATTTGAAAATCATGAAATTATAACCGATCATAAAGTTATGTTCAATGAATTAATTGAACAAGAAATCCCAAGATAACATTATATGAGCAAGTGCCACATCCTGCTGAAAATATACATGTTTCTATGTTGAAATCTTATAGCTTCGAAATATTATCAAGATTCATTCTTATGATATCCAAACAAAGAAAGAAACTCTAACCCCAAATCCCAAAACTTCAACTTAGATATTTTTAGAAACCAAGTATTGTATATATTTTCAATAAGAAAAAATATTTCATTTAATGAAGGGATAAAATATATGGCTGTACCATTCAAACCAATATGAGTTTGAATTATAACTCGAAAACGAATTTGGAATATTTAATTTCAGAATTAGCCTACAAACATAGTTTGGAGATAACTCTTATTTAAAAAACCTTGATAACATCTCCAAAAGTGCACATTTTTCAGAAACAAAAAAAAGTTGGAATATTTCTGTTCTTGGATTTTGAGTTTTACAAAAAAGTGGCACAGGTTGGTAAGAACCGCATGTCTCTATCTTCAATAATGGCTGAGATGCAGTGCAGTCAGACTCATTTAATGATGGGATAAAATATAGGCTGTACCATTGAAACCAATATAAGTTTGGAGTATAACTCGAAAACGAATTTCGAATATTTAATTTCAAAATAAGCCTACAAACATAGTTTGGAGATATAACTCTTATTTAAAAAACCTTGATAACATCTCCTAAAGTGCTTATTTTTCAGAAACAAAAAAAGTTGGAATATTTCTGTTCGTGGATTTAAGTTTTACAAAAAAGTGACACAGGTTGGTGAAAACCGCATGTCTCTATCTTCAATAATAGCTGAGATGCAGTGCAGTCAGACTCATTTAATGATGGGATAAAATATAGGCTGTACCATTGAAACCAATATAAGTTTGAATTATAACTCGAAAACGAATTTGGAATATTTAATTTCAAAATTAGCCTACAAACATAGTTTGGAGAAAACTCTTATTTAAAAAATCTTTAGGATGAAGAACATATAAATGGCATGTTCATGGTCATTTACATTCTGTTGAATTTCATTACATTTCTACACAACCATTCGATAACACTTCAATAAATAGTTATTATTTTCATTGGTTACCCGGGGATCTTCTGAATCATTGTCATTGTTCGTTTTCGCCTGCACCGAGATCGTAGTGTATGAAAGTTCCCGCAGAAAATGCGAGTCATAGCTCGATCGAGAAAGGAAATCATTTTCGACGCTAGGATAGATGGGAGCTATGATGAAGGATACTCGCTTCATTGGAATTTTAATCGGAAGTTGTGTACACATGAAGATCGAGATCCTGAAACATAAATCAATGGGATTTCTGCATACCTCGTAGATAGGTACACAGAATAGATTGTTTTCGTTGCGTAGCAATATGGGTGATTATATCCTGATACGGATCGACATGAATTAAAACGAGGTCGGTTCTGCGTCTGAATGTTTGGTAGTGACTATTGAGAAATATTCAGGAGCCAGTTTAATGTCTTGTTCTGGAAGATTCAGAACATATCGCCAGTGATGTTAGTCCTGTTATTTCTTTTATCTTTCGCATCTTTTTTAATAGTCAGTTCGTTCGCCTTGAGGCTTCCTTATAGCCCTTTACCAAGAGTAGTGCTGTAATGAACTCATTACAGCATTGTCTTCAGTTTATATTTTTCGTTTTGCGGTTGTCAACTCTGACTTACGATCCTATCGATTTTCAGCACACGTCAATTCAAATTCCATAATCTGTGGATGTTCGTAAGTCGCACCAACTGCCAAGATACAATACAAAAGACACTAGGATATTTATAATCTGAACCTTTCATTGAATTTAGACAGTATTTCGCTTGACTGTAATAGAGAAAATATCGTCTAATACTTATTGCAGAAGGCAATTCCAACACTTATGTGTTCGCTCTTCGTCCCTAGTTTTCGAATTTCGCATTTCGTGTTGGAATAGGAGCCCATTCTGAAACTTGTTTTGAAATATACTATTAATACCCATACTGTTTTTGAATAATTGTTTCAAAGTTTTGTGCGAGGGGACAAATGTTCTTCAAATTGAGTGGGTACCCCATTTTTCTTAACTTCTTAATAATTCGGAGAACAATTTGAGAAAATTTCCCGAAATTCATTTTTCGTACCATCGTCAAAAAACCTTCACATTTCTGCACCTACATTGATGGTAAATTTTTTTTTTTGTGAAAAAAGAAAAACTTTCTTTGACTGCCAAAATATTTCACGAAATAAAGATGAAATATTACTTTTTGAAGAATTTATTTATGACAGAGTCATTTATTAATTGATTATTCATCATGAAACAATTTCATTTGTTGTCAAGACTAATTAATTTAATGAAAAACAATAATACTAGTTCATAATGAAGTATGAGCAACTACTTTCCACATAAATTTCCATGTTATGCTCATCAGAAACGTTAGATATGTAGGAATTTGACTGAGTCTAGGGAAATTACTTGGCACCAGGTAATTCAATAAAATGTTTAATGAGTAGATGAATAGAAGTAAAACACTGACAACAAGAACTCGAGATTTCAGTCACTGAACGAACGTCTTATACATTTTCATCTTGTTTAACGACCTCTCAACTAGTTTTCGTCTATTCGCTTAGTCTAAGAATCGCGTCGCAAGATTTCGTCTAACGTCTATCTTTTCCCGACTAGTGTCCGTCTAATCATCGAAAAATTCGTCTAATGGGTTCTTCTGAACCGCGTTTAATTAATTCTCTACGTTCTGACCGACACTCATTCCGTTCTCTGATCGACTATCCTTATTTTTCTCGAAGTACCCCTCGATCTCTTTTCCTTGCCTAGACCTAGGAACCCTCTAGTTAATATTTTCTCATGAATCTCGACTCTTCGAATTGACATCTAGTAACACTCACGAAATCTAGCGCCTAGCATCAAGTGCCTCGAACCGTCTGATAAATAAACCCTCTGAATGGTGCACTCGAGTCCAGTGCCGTAGGTTCAAATTTAAAACCATAATATCAACTAACCTATTCTAAATAAAATCTCGGATCCCACAGATATTTCTTGAAGAGTTCATTTCAGAATATTTTCAGATATTATAGCTTGTTTTGAAGAAGGTGGACAAGTTTGTTATTCAAACTATCTTATATATCAACTACATAGAAAAAAAGTCTACTATAAGATAGAAGAATTAAATCGATATGTAAAGCAGGTGCTTTCGGTTTATAATAAAAATAATAATTATAAATAATAAATTGAACCATTTTGGAATGAAAGTTGAAACAAGTCAATAAATCACAAATAAGCAAGAAAAAAAACTTAATTCATTCTCTACAATACTCCCTAAATTCATTTACACAATAGGGTTCACAAACCCGAATGAAACTACAGGGTTACCAAGTTTGACGGCCTATTAGGCGTTTCTGGAGAACTGGACCTATTTGAAATCTGAGAATGGGATTATGTTATTGTTTAACATTATCTACCGATCTAAAATATTTTTGTAGCCTGACCACTTTCAGTTATACAGGGAGAGGAAAAAAATTTCAAATTTGTCTCTTGTTTTTTTGTTTTTGAATTTGATAGAGTATGCAATTCTGAATATATTCGTACTCAAATTGTTGCATTCGTCGAAATACTTTCCAAAATATCGGGAAAAGACTGAAGGAAAAAGGGAGATAAGAGTATTCGGTATTATGTTTGTTATTCCTAACCTAGATATCGTAAGCACAAACATTTTCACATTTTTGAAGGCGAAGGCTGTGAAAATATCGTAGATTTTCAGAAAATGGTTCAAAAATTGTGATCAAGATTGGCCCATAACTTTCGTTTTTCAAATTAGAACCCTATTTTTTCAAGATTGCGTTGGATTGTGCGAAGAAAAAATGTTGATAATGGTCCATCATGATAATGCTCCTAAAATTAATAATTCTTGAGTTGTTCAGGATTTCCTGATTTAATGTCGTACGTACCGTCAAATTCATAGAATCGGTTTCATATCAACAATGACCTTGGTTATAGAAGATAAATTGTTCAAATAACTGACTTTTCTGAATTCATTAATCATTGTTGATATGGAACAGATTTCATGAATATGACGCTACGTACGACATAAAATCAGAAAATCCTAAATAACTCAAGAATTATTAATTTTAGGAGCATCAACATGTTGAAACATTATCATCATTTTTCTTCGCAGAATCCAAAGCAATCATGGAAAAATAGGGTTCTTATTTGAAAAACGAAAGTTATGAGCCAATCTTGATTCCTATTTTTGAACCAACATTTGGAAACACCCTCTGACGGGTTATTCAAAATTCTGAAAATGTACAATATTTCTACAGTCTTCGTCTTCAAAAATGTGAAAACGGTTTGTGGTGAAGATATCTAGGTAAGGAATAACAAACATAATACTGAATACTCTTATCTCCCTTTTTTCTTCAGTTTTTTCTCGATATTTTGGAAAATATGTTGACGAATGCAACGATTTGAGTACGAATGTATTCAGAATTGCATACTCTATCAAATTCGAAAACAAAAAAACAGAAAAAAATTATAAAAATTTTTTTTTCTCTCCCTGTATAACTGAAAGTGGGTCAGGCTCCAAGAATATTTTAGATCGGTAGATAATGTCAAACAATAACAAAATCCCAATTTTCATATTTCAAATGGTCCAGTTCTCCAGAAACGCCTAATAGGCCGTCGAACTTACTACACCCTGTATACAATGATTTCTTGAATTTTTTGTGACCCATATTTCTCTTGGCAAAACATTGAACAAAGACTCCACACTCCACAGACTTACCTCTCGTAACTGTGCTTTGTAAAGGTAAGATATAAGGAAATATTCCTTCTGGTGTTATTTGTTTTTAATCTGTGAAATAATGGATATTCTCACTGTTTATTGGCCATTCAAATCAGTATAGGTACCTATACAGGTTGTTTCAAAAAAGGTTATCCCGTCTCTAGGATAGATAGAAAACTGAAAAATATTTGGGGTTTGTTTGATAAGAAATTTTCGTAACGGCATCCTCATGAAAGATTAAAAGCAACGAAGAAAAAAAAATTTCACACATTTTTGACGATTTAGCCGAAACTACTGGCAAACATTGTGATAAAATTTTATACGAATTGTGTTTTGGGAGCTGATACATCTGATGCATTCGTTTTTATGGAGTTACACGGTTCATACCAAGTAGCATTGAACATTACTTTTTCAATATTAGATTCTTTAGGTAAAATTTCCAATGAACTCAAAAATCATTCAATGGCCGCATTCACCGAACGAAGATTTCCCTACCGCTACCTAGCATAAATTGAAAGCACTCCCAAAAATGTCCACTGCTCCAGAACGCGTTGAGTTTGTAGCATATGTGCCGCCACCGGACGACGCGTTCCGCAACAGTTGCACAACTGTTACGTTTGGTGAATGCGCCCAATGTTACACCAAGAAGGTACTCTTGATGAACTTCGCTATTGTGTTCCGTTTTCGTAATATTTTAGTTCGAAAATTATGAACCAATAACCACACTGTATAAGGTAATGTTAAAGGAATTAATCAAACAAGAAATCCCAAGATAGCAATGATAGCATTATTTGAGCAGGTGCTACATCCTGCTGAAAATATACATGTTTCTATGTAGAAATATTGTCAAGATTCATTCTAATGATTTTCAAACAAAGGAGGAAACGCTTACCCCAAAACTTCAACTCATTCTTAGAAACTAACTGTTGTATATTATTTCAATCAGAAAGAAAAATTATTCCTTTTGATGGTGAAATACAATATAGGGTGTACCATTAAAACCAATAAAAGTTTGAGTTGAAACTCGAAAACGAATTTGGAATATTTAATTTCAATATTAGCCTACAAACATAACTTAGAGATTTCTCTCATTCAAGAAACCTTAGGATTAAGAACATATAAATTGCATGATCATGCTCATTTACATTTCGTAGTTTTTTATTGCAGATAATTCATACGTTTCTATACCCAACCATTCGATAACACTTCAATAAACAGTTATAATTTTCATTCATATGAAGATACATGAAAAAGTAAAATTCGAATTCAATAAATAGAACTATCAGGCCAAGAGAATCACATTCATCACGAATAATTTTCCTAATGAAACGAGAATGTGAAAGCTTAATACACTGAGGAAGCTGTCCGAGCAGATAACGAGTTTTTCATAATTAAACAATGGTATCAGACAATTTTAGCCCTGCATCAGAGCAAAATAGGTAGTTGAAATAAATGATAATGCTCTTGTTAAAAAAAACAAGTGCGAAAAAAACCGCAATGATCATGGTATCCTGAAATTTAAATAGTAAAAAGTATCGAAAGATCAGAGAAAAAATGATGGGTTATTTATTTATGAGGTAATTCCTATGGATTCTCCACCATCTTCCAAGGTTTATGGAAACATCGAACCTAGAACTATTCAATACGTCCAATATATATAATCCAATGATTAATAGCCGTTTAGTTTAACAAAATACCATAAATTGCCGCACGAAAACAAACGATCAAACATGCAGATACATTCTGACATTTTATCTCTTTATTAAATATCTCACTTGAATATCTGAAATTGAATGTGAAAAAATGAATTCGTGATGGAAACAGCACACGTAATTGAATTATAACCGATCGTGGTGACGGTCTTTGTTCAATATGTTTGCATATCGACCCGATACTTATCTCTGTGCCAACCATCACCGGATAATTGTGCCTGGATGGCAGGCATATCCATCGAAATTCCATATTAGCCTACCAGCAATTTATTCCTCCTCCATTTCAGCTCGAATCGTAACTAGATTTCAACTTAATTGTTATCACCTATGCATCTCAGCGCCATTTGCATATAATTAATGGTGATGAATTTATGTTTGTTTCTCACAAATATGCGTGCATACAATGGGAGTCCTGAGAGAGTTCAATAAACATCCAACTAAACACATTTGTTGATGCTAACACAGATACCGATGCAAATTGAGTTTGTTATGAAATATCTTACAACATTTCATTGTGCCGTTTGAATCTCGGTTACGTTTGTTGAGGTGGAAAGAGGTGCAGATCCACGCTGCCATGGAATTGATCCGAAATATTGGTATGAGTATTCATGCTGAATCTGTAGGGATCAGTGGCGGCTCGTCAGTTTCCTACCAATGGAGGCAAGAGGCCACGCAAATATAGTTACAGGGTAATTGCTTACATTTTACTCAATAGCTATCTCAGTTAATATTGGTAGTACACGAAAGTTCAAATCGGAAAATTTGCAGTATTTTTTATGTGCATTCAGAATTCAGTACTAAGAATTGCATAAAGGCATCGTTAACTTAAAAATTCTATGTGAACTGTTGTTTTTGAAAGGACACACTCTGTATTTTCGTTTCCTAATCGATAGAGCTCTTTCTTCTGATTTCAAATATATATACTTTATTGAGGTTATCTCTGGCAGTTTCTAAAAAATATAGATATTTTCTTCTAAATCTAAGGCAGCTGTGGAATGCCACACGAGAACGATGCGATTTTTATATATCAAAACCTGATATTCAAAATATTTATTTATTAACTGAAAGTTAAATTAGGTATTCGAATGAACCCCATTCACTTCTAGACAGAGTCGATATCTTTTTTTAAAGTTTTCAAGGATTTTCCTCACCATTTATGGAATATATTGAGGTTGTCAATTTCTTCCTCTATTCTGAATTTAATGTTTTCAATATTTTGCGAACGGGCCATATACACTTTGTATTTCTAATATTCCATAAGAAAGTGTCCAATGATGTTAGGTAGGGACTATCGGGAGGCCATAGAATAGAACTTCGATATAAGGAAATCGCAGCATTCTTGAGTGGCGTTCTACAGCTGCCTTAGATTGAACAAAAGAACCAATAATTTTCAGAAATATTCGAAATCGGAAGAAAGAGCTCTCAAGGAAAATAAAATACAGGGTGTGCCATTTGGAAAACAACACATAAAATTTTTAGGTTAACGATGCTTTTATCCATTTCTTAGTACTGAATTCTGAATGCCATAAGAAATACTACAAATTTGCCCGTTCAAACGTTTTTATACGACCAATATTAACTGAGACAGCTATTGAGTAAAATACAATCAATCACCCTGTACACCTCTCATGAGTCTACCACACGCTCAAGCTTCACCGCAGTTGGTTTGGTAAGACTGATCCCATCAGTGGCTACCACACTATGTTGCCATATGTAAGATAATTCTCAGATCAACATAATTTCCCCGAAAAATAGATTTGAATTATTGAAGTGTAACTTAATCGATGATTGTAACAGAATTTTGAGACTTTCATGAATGATGTTTTGTTATATTTTCGGTTGTTATACAGGGTGTCTCAAAAAAAGTAATCCCGTCTCTAGGATAGATAGAAAAATGGAAAATAAATTAGGTTGGTTCATTAATAAACTTTGTATCGCCATCCGTATTCATGATAAAGGGAGTTAAAGAAAATAAAATTATACAGGGTGTACAAAGTCCGACGGCCTATTAGACGTTTCTGGAGAACTGGACCTATCTGAAAATTGGGATTATGATATTGTTCGTCATTATGTACAGGGTGGGCATATTTCGATGTTTTAGCACTACAACTTTTGAACCAGAGGAGAAAGACAAAATCTGATACCCCATTCTCGATCTCTTTTTCGGAGAAACTGACAAGAGTAGTATTCATTTTTGGCTACCTTCTTTTGTTTTCGAGTTATAAGCGAAAATTGGAAAAATGGTGATATCGGAAAAAAATTATATCTCCGTCAATACTGATGATAGAGCTCTGAAATTAAAACATTATACAGGCACTTTTCTACGTAGAATCCAGTGGCATGCTCGCCTTTTTTGCAGCATTTTTAATTACGAAGCTATGACACAAAGTTATGTTTTTTTGAAGAGGAACACTAGATTTCTTTGCCATTTTCTGAAAGCATAATTTTTTCTGATTTCAAAAATATATAACATCGTATGTTTCGTATCAATAAATCAATATGAGTATAGAAATTGGTCAAGAACCATATTCGTCTGAGTCTCAATACTTTCTATGGTTTCAATTGTCGATAAGCACGAAAAATTTAGTATCGTATAATTACCACAATTTCTTTCTAGTAGTCTTTTCATTTCTATGCTCTTGTTATAGGAAGCTACATTTTTCTGTGCTCATCAACAGTTGAAACCATAGAAAGTATTGAGACTCACATGAAAATAGGTTTTTGATCAATTTCTATACTCATACTGATACAAACTTCACGATGTTATATATTTTTGAAATCAGAAAAAATCAAGCTTTCAGAAAATGTCACAGAAACATAGTGTTTCTATTTAAAAAAACATAACTTTGGATCATAGCTTCGTAATTGAAAAATGGTGCAGAAAAAGACGAGCATGCCACTGGATTCTACGTAAGAAAGTGCCTGTAGAATGTTTTAATTTCAGAGCTCTATCATCAGTATTAGCGGAGATATAAATTTTTTTTCGATATCGCCATTTTTCCAATTTTCGCTTATAACTCGAAAACAAAAAAGGTAGCCAAAAATGAATAAAACTCTTGTTAGTTTCTCCGAAAAAGACATCGAGAATGGGGTATCAGATTTTGTCTATCTCCTCTGGTTCAAAAGTTGTAGTGCTAAAACATCGAAATATGCCCACCCTGTACAGAGTTAAAATATTCTTGAAGCCTGACCAGTTTCACTTCAAATTTTCAACAATTTTTTTTGCTGCTTTTTTGTTTCGGATTTTGATAGAGTATTCAATTCTTAATACATTCCTATCAATCGTTGCATTCGTCGAAATACTTCTCAAAATATGAAGAAAAAACTGAAGAAAACAGAGAGATTAGAGTATTCAGTATTATGTTTGTAATTCCTATTCTAAATATCTTATGCACGACCCGTTTTCACATTTTTGAGGTCGAAAACTGTGAAAATATTGTGAATTTTTAGAATTTTGTAAAACTCGTCACAAGGTGTTCCAAATATTGGGTCACAAATTGGGATCAAGATTGGCTCATTACTTTCGTTTTTCGAATTAGAACTATATTTTTTTATGTTTGCGTTGGATTCTGCGGAGAAAAATAATGATAGTATTTTAACATGTTAATGAGTTATGAGCCGGATTCCATAGTTTGGTAGTATCTCGAAGAATAATTTCATGCTACAGAGGTATATTCACCTCAACAATTGAAAGACAGAATTCAATATCAGAATAAAATATAAATTTTCAAATATCTGATTTCATTTTTTCTACCAGCTCTTTTGAATGGGAAAGAACTCATTGCTACACAATTCCACGAAGGAACTGACACAAAATAAATTCGAGAAACTTACATCCAAATTTGAAATCGTGAAACTTCTCAAACTGAGATCAGAGAATGAACTTTCATATACCGAAAGAATTAATTAGTTACAATGTAGCAGATGTAAAATCCTTCTTTCTCTGCACGTTAGTAAACATCGAGATTTCTATATTATCATTCTAATGCATTAGATTCCGTCAGTCGTTATGGAGTTTATTGCTAATAAAGTGAATGGTAATCATCCATAGACATCGTACAAAGTTATGATTTTATGGTCCATCCTTGCATAGTGTTTGTGTTTCATCCTGATGATATAGAATTTCTTCTGCAATTAAATTTTAACAGCATTTCGAAATATACCCCCAAACGATCCGTCCTACATTAGATATAGGGAGTGTCATGGATATTGGCTTAACTAGAGTTGAGTCATATGGAGGGGATTACCCTCACCAGACATTAAAATCTTTGAGTTAATTTTTTTCAATTGTTGATTACTATTTTATTGCATTTCTTCTCATAAATGGGGAAGAGTTACGTCCCCACTGATGCCCCTCACGTTACCCCTATGGTCATGTATGTATGTATGTATGTATTTCCATGCATTCTAGGTTTCAGTGAAACCCCTCAGAAGCTACTTAAAGCTTGTGCGAGTTAGAATGATGGGTGTGTTCTGTGTAGGCTTTGTTACTGTGTCCCGACGCCACCTTAGGCACAGCACTGTTAATTGTTTACCCAACAGTGAATGGTTCGGCGCGTTCTCCATACCAGAAAATTTCTTCCCTGGCGGAGACTCGAACCCCGACTTGCCGGATTGCCGGGTCGGAGTCCAGAGCCCTATCCACTAGGCTACACGCACGTGTGGATTCGATAAATGCTTTTTCGTACACCTGCCATTAAAAGTGACACTTTTAATGACAGCAAACAATGTTGAAATTGATTGTTTACGTGGAAGCGTGTTACAAAAATTTTTAAAATTATATTTAAAAATATTTTTAGCACTCCATTTTCTTATGATGAAATCAGACGAGAAAAATTCAGCAATTGCAAATTTTTATTATCAATATTTCACATTACTTATGAACATTAAGTTAGGGAGCTTCGCAAAACATTATTAGAATCCTCAGCACCATCAGTATTTGTAGAAATCGTAAGTAAAATATGGGATGATGATCCAAAATCTGTTGAGGTTGGGAGAATTTTTTCAGCTATGACATTTCTATATGCAATAAAATGATCAACATAGCCCTCGGCTACCATCGTAGACTTCCATCCACTATGTTTTATTTATATCCGTAATAATTTGCTCCTGATTCTGCTAGCACTGAAGCGGAGGATCTTCGAAAACAGTGTCCTGTATTTGCTTTGGTTCTGGCAGTTTGAGGAATTCGGAAACAATAGATAGAATTATCCCAAATGTAGTAATACCATTTGGATTGGCAGTGCATTTATTATTCATATTTTTCGGGAAAAAACGACGATGTTTGATGACAGAAAGGCGCAGTGCAAAGTACTTATGAAAATAGTCTACATACTTTCCAATAATACTGAAAGGACGACTGACTTTCGTTTTTGTATTTGGAAGTTGTATAACCAATGATATATTTGTTATTTCGATGTCTTCCACTGATAAATTACACAATTTTTCACGCCGACAGGCTCCAAATAATCCGAAAATAGTTGCAACCTTAACCATTAAGTATTTCTCATCTGGTGCCTCCTTTATAAACTGTATAAAATTTTCGATTTTTTGGGAAGATATCCTTCACTTTTCCGTTTTAAATATGGTATTATATTGAAATATTTACTAACATCCACACCATTTTTAACAAGGGTGCATTGAAAATTTGCTCAACAAAGTTGATGAACTCCATATTTTTTATTTTTCTTCTAAGTATGCCAGGAAAACAGTTTCACTGAAGTTCTCTTCTACATTTTTCAATTTATACCAGGCCAGGAAATTGTTATATGCAATATCGTACTGCTGAACAGATTTTTTAATTAGGAATTCCAGATTTGCTCTTCTTGCAGACTCTTCAATATCCAGAGGAACAACCAAA
This sequence comes from Hippodamia convergens, assembly GCA_038502775.1. Taxonomy (NCBI): domain Eukaryota; kingdom Metazoa; phylum Arthropoda; class Insecta; order Coleoptera; family Coccinellidae; genus Hippodamia; species Hippodamia convergens. Next base: position 48,608,682 of record CM076610.1, read on the forward strand.
TCTTCACTTTTATTAATAATTGGACTCTCGACAAACATATTAAGCAGTTAAAAACCTAAGACGAAAATTGGACAGGAACGAAATTCAAATGACAGCGTCTTCTCTCATTTGTTAGTAATCATAACATTTGCCATTCACAACAACCTTTTGATTATTTGAATATCAAAATGCATTTTGAAGTTTATTGTCATTGCAAATTGGCCCATTACATTATCAAAATTGGGCAGTTGTACAAAACACATTGTATGGTATTTGTGTCAAAAACGATTTTATTTTGTTCGTGAAATTGTTCAATTCGCTCCGCTCATTTCACAAACTTTTTCACTCACATAATAAAACGTCACTTTTATTAACACTCGTATCATAAATAACTATTTTTCAAAAAGTGTAAAAATCTGCCGTATCTCGATGTATGATATCTATGAAACTACTTATCCAAAATGAAGTGTCGAAGTAAGTTTTAGGAGCATAATTTAATGCTGAGCACTTTTGAATATGACCAAGTTTTTGATAGATTGTTTAGTTTAGGAGCTATTCGAGAAAAACCTAAAATAGTTCGACAATTTCGAGACTTTTCTCATTTGTTAGTAATCATAACATTTGTCATTCACAACAACCTTTTGGTTATTTGAATATCAAAATGCATTTTGAAGTTTATTGTCATTGCAAATTCGCCCATTTCATTATCAAAATAGGGCAGTTGTACAAGAAACATTGTATGGTATTTGTGTTAAAAGTGATTTTATTTTGTTCGCTCACAGAATAAAACGTCACTTTCAACACTCATATTATGACTAACTATTGAACAAAAAAAGACCTTCAATATCCACTATTTCCCTCATCTTGATTTCCACCAATCAGAAACGCGCAATTTTGAATTGCAAATGGTTTCTTGATAGAAAAACTTTATGGCAGCAGCTGTCAGTAATTTTGTCGAGTTTACCCGCGCCAAAATATGACATTTGTTGTCAAATTAATACCTTTACATAATGCAGGTAAAATTACCAGTTACACAAGTCTTGTCAAATACCACTCGGGCATCTCACATTTGAAAAAAAAATGAAAAACTACAAGTATTTTGGCCGTCGTCGTCGATTAGTTCTCGACGTTTGGCCAGTTCGAGTGTCTGGCATCTTCAGGAGTTATATTTCAGGAGATGTTTCCGCTGAGTACTCAAGCAGCTCAATTCAGCGGAAAAATCTCCTGAAATATAACTCTTAAATCTGAAGATGCCAGACAATATGAAACTGAGATATTCTCGAACGATTGAGTTCTACAAGATCCACAGAATCAGAGAAAGTAAACTTCCTTCATCCCGATAAATAATTTGAATATTTGGTCATTTCATTAGTTTGATAAAGTAGAAAAATGAATGTGAAGCGAAGAAATCTTATGTTGAATTCGAGGAATAAAGAAAGAGTAAAGAAAATTTCAGACAGGCTGCATTTCCTAGAGTTGCTGAGCCCAAATAAAACAGAGCATTATACATAAAATATACAACTCTTTTAGCTCAATGTGCATCGATCAAATAAACCCAGTATGGTGGATTTGCGGTAGAGCAATAATTCATTCTTTCAATGACAATGTCAGTATTTCCCGTTCAAAGAAGGAATTCGTAATTACGAATGAGGTACTTTGTCACTGTTTTCCAAAGAGTTTCTCCGACATTACACAGACCAAAACAGCGTCGAATTGGTCCGACAAGCGGCAGTTTAACTTTTTGCTTCCACTCGGATGCATTCAGCATTCATTACCAAATATCGCTCATAAATTCAATGCCATTTTTCAACTGGCTTTTTTCTGAATTCCACTCTCGATGGGGCCTCAGTACAATATTTCGGAAACGTCTCAAAGAGAAACCCGATAGTAGGTTACGAGTTTTAAATCAAGTACATCTAGATAATAATCATTATCTCGTCTCGAATCAAGGCCGGTCACTTTGCATTTTGGCAATAATGTTTGCAGGCGGACAACCTCGCCTGCGGAAAATGCTCGTTTTTGTCTTCGTCGAAGATTTACTGTTATTCCTCGCAAGATATATGGACCGATGCGCTGCTATTTTTATAATGGGCTGTAAGCTTTCGAAATTGACGGGTTTTCGCGCTAAGTCGACAAGGTTTGTGTTTATTCCTGGTCTGAGACAATATCTGCAAGTTCTTTCTTTGTTCAATGTTCAAACATTGAATATAATAATTGAATTTGTTGACATAGAAAAGGACAGTTTATCACAACAAATTAAGAATATGCTCGAGGCCTGATCATTAAAATTGCTCTTGTTCTTCGAAAAGGTTTCCAGTTACATGTAATTTCTACAAAGGAGAATAAGAAATTATGGTGAAAATCTGATTTAATGGAAAAATTTTCTGTTGTCTAATGATGGCATTTGTATGAATTTGATAATACTGATATAAATGTGATATGTTCATTCAAATAGAACAGTATTCATTACCTTTTATAACCTGTAACCGTGAAAACTAATCATATACAGGGTAGGGTGTACCAAGTTCGACGGCCTATTAGGCGTTTCTGGAGAACTGGACCTATTTGAATTCTGAAAGTTAGGATTATCTTATTGTTTGACATTATCTACCGATCTAAAATATTTTTGCAGCCTGAACACTTTTAGTTATACAGGGAGTGAAAAAAAATTTTTTTTTCTGTTTTTTTGGTTTCGAATTTGAAAGAATATGCAATTCTGAATACATTCGTGTTCGAATCGTTCCAAAATACGAGAAAAAACTGAAAAAAAGGGAGATAAGAGTATTCGGTATTATGTTTGATATTCTTAACCTAGATACCGTAAGCACAAACGGTTTTCACATTTTCAGAGGCGAAGACTGTGGAAATATTGTACATTTTCAGAATTTTGAAAACCCGTCACAGGGTGTTCCAAATATTGGTTCAAAAATTGGGATCAAGAATGGCCCATAACTTTCGTTTTTCAAATTAGAACCCTATTTTTTCATGATTGCGGTGGATTGTGCGAAGAAAACTGATGATAATGCCCCAACATGGTAATGCTTCTAAAATTAATATTTCCTGAGTTATTAAGGATTTCCTGATTTCATGTCGTCAGTACCGTCAAATTCATAGAATCTGTTTTATATCAACAATGACCTTGGTCAGAGAAGATAAATTACTCAAATAACTCACTAGTGACCTCTTTTCTGAATTCATTTATCATTATTGATGTAAAACAGATTTCATGAATAGAAACAGAAAATCCTAAATAACTCAAGAATTAGTAATTTTAGGAGCATCAACATGTTGGAACATTATCATCATTTTTCTTTGCACAATCCAACGAAATATTAAAAAATAGGGTTCTAATTTGAAAAACGAAAGTTATGAGCCAATTTTGATCCCAATTTTTGGACCAACATTTGGAACACCCTGCGACGGGTTATTAAAAGTTCTGAAATTGTACAATATTTCCACAGTCTTTGCCTTCAAAAATGTGAAAACGGTTTGTGCTTACGATATCTATGTAGGTTAGCAATAACAAACGTAATACCGAATACACTTTTCTCCCATTTTTCTTCAGTTTTTTCTCGATATTTGGGAAAGTATTTTGACGAATGCAACGATTTGAGTACGAATGTATTCAGAATTGCATACTCTATCAAATTCGAAAACAAAAAAACAGAAAAAAAAATTTTTGAAATTTTTTTTTTCACTCCCAATACAACTGAAATCGGTAGATAATGTCAAACAATAATATGATCCCAATTTTCAGATTTCAAATAGGTCCAGTTCTCCAAAAATGCCTAAGAGGCCGTCGAACTTGGTACACCCTGTATATGTCATCCAAAGGAACTTATTATTATAGTCTACACCTACTCCTGGTTACCAGTCCTCTCAAATAATGTCCCTCCCCATATTCGCAGAGAGACAACAGCTTTGAATTTTGAGAACAAATTCAATTCCTTTCCAAATTCATTTCCCATACTCACCTATATTCCAGATAATAGGGTCTCCAGAATGAAGTCGCGTAAACCTTTTTGGTCAAATTTTCTGATCGATATGAATAGAAGCGACAAAGAAATGTGGCAATCTGAATGGAATGTATCAAATTTTTTCAATAAAGATCTTATTTATCATCCTTCCATCAGAGTTCCTGGTTTTGACCTTCCCAGGAGAATATGGTCTGTTCTAAATCGCATTAGAACAGGCCATGGACTATGCAATAGCATGCTCTTCCGATGGAATTCGGTTGAGAGTCCTGGTTGTGAGTGTGGGGAAAATGAGGAGACTATAAAACATCTTATAAATAGTTGTCCCATTTATAAATTTCAAGATGGTTTCGAGGCTTTACATAAAGTAACGAATGCATTTCTAAAATGGTCGGTTAATTTCAAAATAATTTGATTTATTCTGAATAATTGGTTTCTTTTCTGCTTTTGTCTTTTTCATTTCAGATCAAGAATTGCGAGCCGTTTTGGGAAGAATCTGTTTATCTGAGCCCATCGACGGATAACATGAAGATGATCACACTGATGTCTTTCAAGATTTTCCTGATATTCAATATTTTAAGTAAATTTTTCTTACAGGGAGACAGGTTTTTTCGGCTGAGGTTTTTTTCCCCTGGCTCTATAGTATCGTATGATACTAGTGATGATAGTATCGTATGATTCTATTGTATCATACGAAGAATGTTATGATACCCCGTTCTTTTTTTTACCTCAACTTAGGTACTTTTTGTTTCAACATTTATTGTATTATTTTAGCTCTCTGGTTCATAAGAATATATATATATCATACGGATCCCCAATTGTAAGAACTTTTGATGTCCTTTAGGTTTATAGTATCACAATATTATATTTTATACTCCGTTTCAAAATTAGCAGCGCAAATCATGGAATTCCAGTCAGGGCCTTATTTCTATTTACAAAAAGTTGATAAAAATTTCTGTGTTATCATCATAGATTGAAATATATCAACATAACCTATAAAATGAATATATTTTTCAATGTTTGAAAAATTTTTGATTTGAAATTGTTGATAATATTTATAATTCTCATAACATATACAGCAGCAGTATATTATCATTGCTGAAGGATTCTTTGTATAATGATATTATTTTCATCACTGTTGTATCGATAAATTTTCCAACTTAGCTTCAATTACAAAAGAGAAATCAGCTGAGATGACGACTAAAATATACACAGCCACAATATTTCGCTGTAGATCAAGCATGGAAGTTCAGGATTGATAACAAAAATAGCGTGGAATGCTTCAACATGAAATCATGCAGGCTCTCGAGGAACTCCAATGTAGAGATATTATTCATTAAATGATTAATATTTCATCAAAGATAACTAAAAGTTCCTTCTCTATGAAGACTCTTCAGCAATCTTTGCTTGGGTTTTTAAGATTTTGATAGAACCACGAGGCCTATGTACTCGCTTTGAGCTTATTTTACCATTGATCTTACGAGTAGAGTTTTTTTTCAGAAATGATCCATAATCATAGATGTCCTGGTTAGAAAAATGTCAATATGAATATTCATTTTTTAATAAATGTATGTAACAGCTGGCCTCTTTTCAAAATGCCGTAATTCGACGATCAATTATTGACCTATAGGCTCCAGTTGAACTTAGTTTGTCACAAATTTAATACTCTTGCTAACAGTATATCATAGTTTTTATCGGAAAATGGATGGATCAGGAGTTATAGATAAGAATCTGAAACAAGCTCACAAATTTCGTGGTATATATAGCCCTTGTAGATCAAAACAACAAACTAAAAAATCAGAGAGACATCATGTTTTTCCCATTCAGCGATTGTGTGTCGATTTTGACTGGCCTAACAAGTTTATACCAAATTAAACATTCGGTACAGAGCCACATATGCCGAAATAATATATTTATTTATATGATGCATTTTGACAGGAGCACCAACTATCCATCTCGATTAATTTCCTCTTGGGCAGCATTAATTTTAGTTTTTTCACATTTTTCAATTCGGAAAGATTTACGCTCACTCCGACCTTCACTTTCAAATGAATTGGGCGTGATTTCAAGATAGTGAGGTGCAATTTCGTCTCAATTAAGTCTTTCAAATCAAACTGCAACTTGATTATTAGATGCAAAATGATTTATTGAAGGTTCAAGGTTGGAGAGTTGTGTTTTTGAATCTATTCGATTGCTCTATGAAACTGATAGGTGCAAATTATGCAAAGCAGACCAATTCATTTGAGTTATTGGAAAAGTCATTAAATCTTAGGACACGATGAAATTCTTCAGGAGAAAAAACTAATCACGAGTTTCAGCTATTTTTGGACAGACTAGGGATGTACGTAAGGACAACCATGATACGACCAAAGTGTTGCAGCCCGAAAGTACTTGAAGAGTGTTTTAGTATCTCTCTTTGTATAACATAAAAAGGGCCATGATTCATGTTTACCATTTTGATTCCTATCTGCGAAAAAACCTGCCTGTGTTCGAAGAAAAATTTCTCATAAATTATTGCCCATGTGCTATTCTGATAGATATACTGCACTGCTCCACATGAGTTAGGGATATTGACTCAAATTGCAAAAAACTATAGTTCAAACGAGATTTTGTGATGAAAATTCATATTAATATGATTTCGAGTTGCACGAAATGAAATTAATTTAAGCCTGTAGTTCTGCAGCGTATACAGGTTGGTTAAGAAAAATCGAGTAAAATAACGAAATTTCATTCCCAGAGAATTCAAGCATTTTAAGACTATCAATACAATGTATGGCCTCCACGGGCATCAATAACAGCTTGACATCTTCTTTGCATACTACACACGAGGTTGTTGAACATTTCTTGAGGAGTTCGGTTCCATAAACGGGCCAGAAGCTCTCTCAGATCATTTAAGGATTCTGATGTAGGTTGATGATTATTTAATCTTCTTTGGAACATATCCCATGCATGTTCTATGCAATTCAAATCTGGTGAGTGCGGAGGTATTGGTAAATGTGGAATACCAAGCTCATCGCGCGCATTCTCAACTATGGCTGCACGGTGCGGTCTAGCGTTATCGTCTAGAAATTGAAAAGTTTCACCAATAGCAGCGTGAAAATTTAGCAAAACATTTTCAATGACATGCTCCCTATAGGGTAAGGCGGTCATATTCCCAGGACAAATGTGTAGATATGTGCGCCCGATGAAACATATCCCGGCCCATACCGTAACACTGTCACCTCGGAATCGATGGACTTCTTAGACATACCGACGATTACGGGGTATTCGTGGGATTGTCCATACTCTTATTCTTCGAGAATCTGAAAATCGTCCATATCTGGATTCATCAGTGAAATGGACACTACGCCATTGATCGTTCCAATTAATATGTTGCCTTCCCATTCCAGCTTTGATGCTTATGGCCACGTGTTAATGGAACTCCTCTTAATGGACGTCTGGAACCAAGATTCACGTCGTCTGATGGTTTCGATGGAAACTTGGACCCCATCTGCATTTTGAAGAATATTCCGTAGCATTCTACACTTAGATGTAGGCTTTCTTCTCGCCGAAACAGTGATGAAACGATCCTGAGCACATGTTGTTTTTCGGCGCCCACCAAGCCTTGGTCTTTTCAACACGGAATCTGTCTCCCTGAACCTATTCCAAAGAAAAGATATCACATTTTGGCTGACTTGGAGCCTTTCCGCTACAACAACCTTAGTTAGGCCACCTGTAGCATTCCGATAGCTCTATTAGCCTCAGCGTTTGTTAATTTACGTCTTGGCATTTTCAGAAAACTGACTCCATTTCAAAATAAGAACATTCATGAAGCATATGCAAAGAACCGAATTTCAGAAGAAAAGCGACCAGATTGACGAAATGTCTCATACTCATTTTTATTGTATCGATTCAAGTTGTAATTGAGTTTTAATAGTATATTCTAAAACAAGTTGCAGAATCAGCTCCTATTCCAACACGAATGCGAAGTTCGAAAACAAGCGACGAAGGAGAGAGTTTTCGAAATCATGAGTGTTGGAATTGCCTTCTGCAACGAGTATTAGACGATATTTTCCCGAGTTCAGTAAAGTCTTGTGGAAAACTCTAGAAATTAAAATCAAAATTCAGATTAGTGACTTTTGTATTGTATCTTGGCAGTTGGTATCACTAACGAAATTTGACAAATTGCGGAATTGATTTGATTAGAAAATTGAGTGGATCGAAGGTCAGTACTGTAACCACAAAACGAAAACTATAACTGAAAACAATGCTGCAATGAGTTTCATTACATCACTCCTTTTAGTACTCTAATGAACTCATTACGATACTGAAATAGAGAAATGATTTTACAGCGATTTTCTCGAACTTTTCAAAACGATTGAATACGATATCCCTAACTCTTGTGGAACAGTATATATTGATGTGAAGATTCATATGAATTCTTCCGGTTGTTTTCACGTGAAAGATTAACAAACATTCATTCTCATAACCTCACGAACTTCCGCATTTATAAAATTAGTACGATAGTACGACTTGTACGAATAGTAAGATTATATGATATGATTCTACCAAATTTGTAGGATGTGTTCTCCAATCTACAACTAGCTTCAGATTGTAAACGTTTCTGTATAGAAACTTTTTTCCGCGTGATCCGACGAGTAATTACCTGGTCTATACATCTTGGCCTGTACCTGAAAAAATATGAATATTAATATAAAACTAATGGTGTTCGTGTGTAGCACTATCGATGATCGTATTTTCGAATCCTACGGGAAATATCTGACTTCTGCTTGGCTGTAACTATTTCGAACATCGTTCCTCATTGAGATTTATACCCTCATTAGGCATTATCAATAATTTAAATGAGATCTAGGCAATGAATAACTTTTGAACCGGCACCAGCCATGAATTTATTGCCGCTCCGTGACTGTTTAAAAAGCGATTTGATTTCATTCGACGAGATTTTCGACAAATTATATTCTATTCTTTTGTGTCACGACCTCTCCTTGAACAATGGAACAGGCCAATTTTTTCGATGATTCACATGAGAATAAGGCACAGAACTACATTGCAAAATGCCGAACAGTACGTGCAATGCAATTTAATTGGGCGCGATCATCACTTCCCAGAATATCGATTGGAGGACAGAATCGTTTGTTACCTCATTGAACAGGACACCTTGAAGATCGTTAGTTAATCTTGATAAATTTCGGTAATTCTCCTGAACATCATGGGATTAAACTTGAGGTGCATTTATCTTAGATCTCTTGATTTTAATGAACCGTGACTCTCGCGAAGTGTTCTGAATATATTATAAACTAGTTGGCCCGCGCAAATTCGTCTGCCCAAATCGGCCATTGAAATTATTGTTATTATTATTCATTATTATTCCAATATCATCCTCAAACACGAAAAATCTCATCCTAATTGCCACACCGTCTACCAGATCCAATTGTTTTTCCCTAACTTTTCATTTATCTACGTCCAACCTATACCTGAATAACTGAAACTTTCATCCTATAATCAAATAATCAGTCAATTCTCTCAAAGTATGAGCCCCTCCCGCGGTTTCTTCGGGGGTACGTTGCGCAAGATATTATTCGTACACATCAGTTCCACAGATAACAAAGTAAAATAGATCGGACACTGACGTTCTATGATGAAAACAACTTTTTTAAACCCCAAGCGGTTGTTGTCTCTTTATCACATTTTTCGGCACATTTACGTTCTTATTTTGCATTTTAGGATTTTCAGTAGGCTAACCTTTTCTGAATTCTAAGAAATTGAAAACAATAGTCCTTCACAAATAAATATTTATTACTGTTCTCTATACAAAAATATACAAATTTAATATAAATATACAGAAAATGAGGTAATTGTCTACACTGACCCGAAAATCTCAAAAATTGACGAAAAATTCAGTAAGCACTAACCTTGATATGCAGAATCTGTTTTCAGGTCTTGGTTTTTTTTTAAATACTCAAAGTCATTAAGGGTTATCCTAAACAAAGACTTCATTCTTCAAGTCTGTGACATTGACTTTTTGTCATTATGATCAAATCAAATCAAATTTATTCCTCTGAACAATAAATACAACATTCATTCACAGTTATAATCAGTTACTAAATGACCCTTAATGTAAGGATGGGAACACCTAAGTAGCAACTTGTGTTGTGCTCACCATCCTCCATTAAATACAAATTGAATACAATACATTGAATACAAAATTCTCGATTTTTTCTTAATTTATAGCCTTCTTTATTACTGAATTTTCCTAAAATGTGATGATTCCTAAGTGTTTACAATCTGGTGATATGAATGATATTTGTCATCTACTCATCTTCATTTCTACGTCAACAGCGCAATATCATGTGATTCGTATGACGTAGCAATGAAGATGGCCATCATATCACCGGATTGTACACACTTAGAAATTATGACATTTTAGGGAAATCCAGTGATAAAGAAGGCTATAAATTAAGAAAAAATCGAGAATTTTGTATTCATAATGAAAAACAAAGGCCGCGAAACTGAAATATTATAACGGTCTTGAAAATTGAAGTGTTGATTTGACCGTCAATGAATTTGAGAATTTTTTTAGATAAAACCAAGACCGACCAGATAAATCTGAAATAAGATTCCACTTTTGCATATTAAGGTTAGTGCTTACTGAATTTTTCGTCAATTTTCGGATCAGTCTAGACAATAACCAAAAATAAACATATTATATGTATATTTAAAAGTTTTACCAAAAGTGACACAGGGTCGCAAAAACCGCATGTCGCTGAGGTACAGTGCAGTCACACCCAAATTGGGATACAGTATACATTTAAAAAGTTGGCTTCTCAAGATTTGCTTGTTCCCTTTTTCCTCATGGTGTTTTTGCCTGAATTTTTATCGGGTTTACAAGTGCAGCACTCAAGCTTTCTTGATAGTTCTTGATTTGATACTGCTTCTGGTTTAATTGTATTTTCAGTTTGTATATCATGTTGTAGAGAATCTGTTCCTGTGCCTCAAGTGTGTTCGTCTCAAACAGTTCAGTTTAGAAAGTATCACAGCTCTTTTACCTGTAAAGAATTAATTTTTTCTTAATCACTGAGTAAAAAACATAAATCTGAAAGATTCAGCCAATAAAAAAAGGACAAGATATGAATGTGGAAAATTATAATTGTACTCACCTGAAGAAATTCTTCTTTCTTTCATTTCTCGGAATTTTGTCACAGAATGTGTTTTACAATGATGAAGAAGGTAGGAAGGTGTCAAGACCCTGCATCAGTTCTACAACAGCTGATAATAGTATTGCTTGGTTGACGTACTTCGATATTTCGCAGTTTCACCTAGTTGCCTAGAATCGATCTAGGCTAAGGGTCATTTCTGCATATCACCGGAAGAATAACATGGGTGATTCGCGTCTACGCGACGTATGTACTTTGACGAATGGCCCTTATAGCTCTGAGAAGCAGGCATTTTTTTGACTCGTTTGATATTTCCTCATTGTCTTATGCTCAAATACCACAAAATTTTTATGAATTATGTTTTTCGGATAGATAAACAATATTGATGTGAAGCTGCATCTGAATCCGTTCGGTAGTTCTCACGTGAAAGAGTAACAAACATCTTCACATTTTCACAAACTATCGCATTTATAATATTAATTAGGAAAAGAGTTATGGAGCTATTTGAGTCAATGTCTAACTGATACAATGAGCCCCATGTGGAATCTGAACAAGCGACTATTTTGGGTCCAAATAAAATATGGGTGAAAATGTTTTGAACCAGTTAAAATCCGAATTAATCAGACAATACGAGATCATCTGAACAAAACAAATCAGAACATTTTAATGAAAACTGATCGCTTGGGCTGAAAAGTTATATTGGATCACACTTTTCTGATTATGTACACTGGGTCCCAAATTGGGTGAGACTGCACTGTATATCTGAGCTGGTTTGAAGATAGAGACATGCGGTTTTCTCTACCTTGTGTCACTTTTTTGTGAAACTTTTGAATCCACAAGCAGAAATATTCCAACTTCTTTTGTTTCTGAAAAACGAAAATTCACTTTTTTGAGATATAATTATTTTCAGACACTGTATAAGATATATGAAAACTGCTTTTGATATATATTTTTACGTAGAAATCAGTGGCGTAGTTAAATTTTTTTTCAGCACACCGTTTTTGAGATTGAGCACAAACATGGAATTTTTCAAATGGAACGTCCCGAAAATTTCAACGTCAATTTTTGCATTTATTTCTCTGAATACATTGATGTATCACCACCTAAATAAAATTTAGCTCCAAAAATTGGAAGAATCAATATTTTTTAATTTTTTTTTAATAGGCCACGAATTCTTTCACACATGCGTTTAATTAATATTTTTTTGAAACGCCCTGTAAACCTATTTATTTCATTATATTCAAACAATAACTCGAAATATCACCCGTCAACATAAACTTGAAAATGTTGTAAACTAAAGGAATTTCAATATTTATATTGGAATTTTTTTATGTATGTTGAACTCTCATGCATGTGTGGAGGAATTCATGTCTTACTATTGAAAAAAACAACATAAATCTGAATTTTTCTGATTTTCAAAATTCATCAAAGGTTAGGTTGTGATACATCAATGCATTCAGAAAAAAAATGCAACAATTTGACTTCAAAATATACAGGGTGTTCCATCTGAAAAATTCCACGTTTGTGCTCAATCTCAAAAACAGTGCTCTGAAAAACACTTTCAACTACGCCACTGACATCTACGTAAAAATATATATTAAAAACCGTTTTCACTTTTTTTATCTTATATAATATTACCTGAGAAATAAATACATCTTCAAAAAGGGAACATTTTCGTTTTCGACCTCTATTTCAGAAATAAAAGAAGTCTCTAATCGATATACAAAGGCGAAGAACTTTGACAGTGGTATATTACTGAAGAAACTCCTTTGGTTACGGATACTGTCGACACAATTTAATAATTAGCACCTTACCTTATAAATCTCAATAATTTCGCATATCTTTATGAGGGCCATCACGAGCAACGACGTCTTGTGGTAGAGTTAATTCTGTCTCGTTCTCAGATAAGAAATAAGACCTCTCACCGCAAAATAATCGCATTCGACGAGGTCATATTCCGAGAAGACTGTCGCCTGTTTTCTGATGTTATTGAAAGAATGGTAAAAATCATAATTACATTGGGGTGTTTATTTTTAGAATAATTTCTCGGCAACATCAAATCCGTGATATCGGAATTTCTACAGATTACATTTTGTAATTTTTTTTTCATATTTCTCCTTTATGATTTCACAAGGTTATGCCTTGTTCAGTGTGGGTAGTTCGTATACAAGAGGTAATTGATGAGAAAACAATACAGTAAGTATGAATACTTGAGAAAGTCACTAAAAATATGCAAACTGTAGCATTCATGTCTTTCAATTGAGGTTTAGCTTACTCTGTTTTCCTGTCAAGAATTTATGGGCTGCATTAGGAAAAATAATGTACCTATTATACTCATTACATAATTACATCATTAGTTTCATTCTAACACTCTGAACTCTAAAGAATATCAAAGCCTACTGCACTTGTATTATTAAAAACTATTCAGATCTATATTTACTGGAGATTATAATGATAATAAATTTTTTGTTTCAATTCATCATTCTGTACAGGTTGGATAAAATTTTTGATATCTAAACTACAACTTTTTAACCGAAAGGGATAGAGGAAAATAAATGACATATTACGGTCGTATTTTTTAGAGAAACTGATGATGCTATAAAGTGCATTCCTCTATTTTATTCTAGGCCAAAATTAAAATTCGGGCGATTTCAACATTGATCATTACCTTCTTTTTTTAATTGTGCTAGGATGTTGAAATGAAAACATGATACATACACTTTTTTCATAACAATCCAGTAGCGTACTATGTTTTTCCCAAGAGATTTCGTTGCTGAGCTATAGCTACACGATATACCACGAAAAGTGGTGTATTTTTTCTTCTTGGGGAGAAACATAGTACCTTCGCTACTGTGGTGCTATGAAAAAAGTGTCTGTATAATGTTTTCATCTCAACATCCTTGCACAAACAAAAACGGAGATAATTATTGAAATCCCCCAAATTTCAATTTTGGCCTTTAACTCGAAAACAAAAGAAGAAAGAGATGCAGTTGATGGCAATATCAGTTCCTCTAAAAAAGACGTTGTATTTCAGGTATCACCAATTTTGCCCACCCTGTACAAAAGCATTCAGTGCTACGAAAGGTGATAAATTCACTCACTTCAGCACTTTCGAATTGATAACATCATTTCAGTAACTGTAAACAGCGATTTCAATCATAAAACAAATTCACAGGCAGTGATGTCACTAGATGCATGCCTATTCTCAGGTAACCGAGGATTCTGATGTCCATTAGAAAGAATTTTCCCTGGAAACACATAAAAACGTAAACTTTATTTGTTGTTCTGAGCGTGCCCACATAAATTTACATCGAAACTGCGGAATTATCTTAAATTCCCGGCGATCTATCCATGTAGGTAAAATTCTTGGAGATTAACCGACTAGCCGATTTGTCTGGGGGAATCGATGCAGCTAGTTGATGACTGGCAATCGCAATCGTAAAAAATGAACTGTACTTTTGATTCAGATATAGTGGATCGTAATTTGCACATATCAATTATTTATGAGTGTGATATAAGAGAGAATGAATCGCTATTATGTCTTTTTTCCACTGAACGCGGATAACTAATCAAGTCTAGATGATGCTGAATCATCCTAGAGAAAGAGACGTCAAAGACCAGTCATTGGTTTTCTTTGTGTGAAGCAATGGCAAGATGAAAAATTCATAAAAGATTGGACACATACGCCACAATGCTTCGCTAAGGATGGTGTTGTCAAAGATATATCAAATCAGGAGGCCACACAAAAACATAATTGGAGAAAAATATGAACGGCATCAAGCATAATAATTTTTCCGTCAAGATAGAAAATATTAATGAATGGAAAAATGCAAAAAAGAAAAAGACAAAATATATTCATCTGCTAGTTTGAACCCGCGATGAATCGTATTCAAAGCAATTTTATTCTCCTTATTGGGTTTACAATTTTGCAATTTCAATAATCTCGAATTTATCAAAAATACTATCTAGTTTTTTGATCTTCAAAATGAAGATTTTTTCAAATTTTCACTCCTTTTTCTCTGTCTCAATATCTGTCTTCGGTATGAAACCTATTTTCTTTTACCTTTAACTTTACATATCTCACATGTGTGTTTATTTGGAGAATCATTATTTAAAATTTCATTGTTTTCAACCTTTTTTGAACAAAATGTTTCTCTCTCTTTATTGCGTAATCTACTAAATAACCCATCTAATACATAAATGACAGAGCGTACCTTACTGGAGACCATACTTCTTTCTGACTTCACTGATAATGTCATTATCATACTGCTGTACCAATTCCAAGAAGGTTTATCAAGAAAAAACTTCAAGGCCTCATTTTCTTCAGACTTTAGTGTATTTGCAACCAACTTTTCTAGTAGTTAGAAGTTCTTCTTCATTGCTTCATTCATTCTTTTTTGCTCTTCGAAAAATGAATCATTGAACATCAAATTTCCATCTTCATCGAAGTAAGTATAAGTATTCTTCATCTCTTGATTGGGTTTAATCCATACTCTCTTCTTGACTAGTGCCTATTTTTTACCTTCCTAAATGTTTCGGTTGCTGCTATCATTTCATGATTCTTCACAATTCAATCAGCATCTTACAATATGTTCAGATGTTGTGTTCTCTATCGTAGTAATCGAACTAATGACTTTAACAGTTTCTCCATTGTTCTTATGAAATAGAATGTGGTTTTATAATGTTATATTTTTTGGAAATCAAACAAGATGTTTTCGAAAAGAAGAATAAAACGGAAAAACAAAAAAATGCTTTTCCTTTACGGAGGCCACACTGAAAACATTTTTGAAACATAGATGAATTCGAAATAGTATTAATATCAAAATGAATAACCATTTTTATTTCTCAGGCTCACTGATCTTTTATCATGAGAAATGATATAAGATAGAGATGAGAGATATACCGATTTCAGCCTTGTTTGTCATCATCAGTATCCCATACATCCAGGGACAACATTTTTATAAAAAACTTCGATATTTGAAGTAGTTACGTGTGATGTACTGAGTAGAAATTACCAAACAGTGACAAAATGAAGTTCCACATCACCAATCACATGCTAAAAAAGAATTCTGTACATCCTCTTTCACTCAATGAGATTTTTGCAGTATTCATTTCAATGATTACTATTTTGAATTCATCTATGTTTCAAAAACAAACAAGATGTATTTCTCATCCTAAATTGAAGAAACATTTATTGAATTGAATCAGTGATACAGATACAAATTTAACTTTGAACAAATCTGAAACGAAGAAACTACATTCAATGCCCTTTTTCCAATTCGACAAAATATGAATTTCAATCTGACAATTTTTGATACCTACACCCACAACTTCGTATGTTTTCATCTGTCAATGTTTGAAAATACAACAAAATGACAAAATTGAGATTGAGAAAGAGTCAGTTTTCCTACAGGTAACTGAATGAAAACTCAATGGTATTTCAAGACATTTTTTCCAAAAAAGTACTCAGCATCAATCGTTGAAAAAACATGAACCATTCATATTGATTTTTTCCCTTAACTTTTAAATTTGACAACGCTTTCTTCTGATACACTCAATTTAATTCTTCAATGAGTGTTTGGCTATTTACCACTTCTATTCCAAGGGATGTACCATAAATATAATCGAAACGATTTCATACACGATACATGTAATGTTATTTTCTGAAGAATCTTGATATTTTAATCCACTCGAGATTCGAAATATGCTCCACAATATCGTAGAATTTCAGAAAACTACAACCGAATTATCCAAAAAGAATAAGCATTCGTATCCAGTCAATAAATAAATTTCTCAATTTATTCCCATGGCACATAATACTCAGAATGGGATGGCAGCCACTTTATTGTTGTCGCTCGTTTTTCAAGAAGGTAGGTAGTAGTTCAATTTCACATCATTGAATTTCGGCGAAACGAGCTCCAATTACCAAATTTACCGAAATTGGAAAATGTAATGTCCCAGTATAAAATACGAGATGGTGTAAAATGAATTCCAGATTAACGATGCACCATAAATTTGGTGATTTATAATGGTCCACAGTCCTGCTGACCACGTTGAGGAATCCATTGGTGGCCACATCTGAAATTAAAGATTCTGTACGCTTGCTGATACGATGTTATTACAACGACACCTTATTATAGTTAGGGACGACTTCATCTTTATTTATTGTGATCCCATAACTACGATAAAAGGTAATTTTGTGCAATCTACTTCAAAATGAACGGATCTTTCAGGATTTATCATGAGGAAGTCGTTTGCATAATGAATTTAGGAGAGTTGGTCTCGTTAAAATGTGGATAATGACTTATAATAACGACATTTTCTGGGTCTTGAAGAACTGCACCCTTTATTTTCAGTCTTGTTTCTCAATTGCATCTTTCTTCCGTCAGATGATTTCGTTTTAAAGTTGATTTAATTGCGTGCATAAATATTCTTTGTAAAGGTATTTTTTTCAATTGTGGAAACATATAGCTGAGTTTTTAAGTGGCTTTCTTATAATTTACTGTACAGTTTCAGTCAGATCCCACTCTTATTGTTTGAATAACCGAGATGAAATTTTCACATCTGGCAGATTTGACAATTTCAAAACCATCAAATACAATGCGCAAAAAAATTAACGCACATTTTGAAAAGCTCAATTTTAATGAAAGTTAGCTCTACAATGACTTTATAACTTATTTTTTTTTGTTCTATCGGGAAGGTTTTGAACGAAACAAGACACATTAAATTGAAGAAAATTAAGGATTTCACCGAATCTTATGTGAAAGAAGAGAAATGAACAATTTTCAAAATACTGAAATGCTGATAAGTGATTTAATACTTGGTATTTCCACCTTTTGCATTAATTACAGCTCGGCAACGACCGTTCATACTCAAAATGAGTGATCTTAAAATGTTCTGATCTAATCCTTCCCAGATTTCACCGAGTTGGATTCCTAAGTCATTTATGTCGGGTTTCATAAAAACTTAATTGTCTGATCGAAAAAGCTGACTAAATTCGAACCAATCAAATCAGTGCATTTGAAAATTCAACGAATCTCGATGGCTTTAATCAATTTGACAGTGCTTGATCGAGCCTCGGATCGAGCAATCAAAGTTTTATGAAATCCACATTAAGAGTAGCTGGATGATTTTCTGAACTTCTCAGCCTCCTATTGAGATTGTCCCAAACCTGCTCAATCGGATTGAGACTTCTTGCTGGCTATTCTATTCGAGAGACTTCAACCACTTCAAGGTACTCCTGAACGATGCGCGCACGATGGGGTCTGGCATTATCGTCCATAAAAATGAAATTTTCCTCTTGGGTCAAATTGCGTGTTTCGCGTTGCATAGCGATCGAGTGTAGAAAATCAAACGAAAGAAAAACTATTGATCACTAGAATTGATCGAGAACAACTGATTTTATAATGGAGCCAATACATTCAAAATCTGATAATATCATATTTTTTATTCCTGCTGGGAAAAAACATCTGTATTGAAGAAAAACGTTGAAAGTGGATAACATACGCATGCATAATTCTGATAAAAATAATTATCATTGAGAACACCTTCAGTTGTAGAATAAATTTGAGATTTCCATAATGTGTGTTAATTATTTTGCGCAGTGAATTTTACTGGGAAAAATTTCATTAATATCTTCGAGATTTAAAAATTATTCTCTGTCTTAATCTTTGCTCAATGTTCAAAATAATCATTACTTGCTTGGGTAGTTGAACAAACCCTTTCGCCAGAACAGATGCAGTTTTGTCAGTTTGGAATCATTTCTATAAAGGACTGCTTTGGATTTCTTCCCTGCCTCGTCGACCTTTTCGGCAGTGGCATTAGATTTGCTAAACAATTCTGCTGTTTATACCAGGATTGAGTAGATTTCCAACATCTTTAGGAATTCTAGTTGTCCTTTACCGAAAAATTATGACGTAGTGTCACAGCCACAAAAAACATGATGGAATTATATGTTGTTTTTCGAAACAGAGGGAAACGTGTGGTACAAGTGAGAATAGACAATATCATCTTGCTTACCTTTGCCAGGCTTCAGTAAAAAAATGTTGGTACACATAAGGGCTGGAGCAGTCAAGATTACAAGAAGGTCAGTGTCCTCCCCAACAATAACCACACATTCATGAGACTGCTGAGCAACTTCAACAGCTACGATTATATGATCAGCATCCTCAGCTACTGCGCGATTTAACATAGTCGTTGGGAAGGGCAAATTATGTTTTTATCACGATTTGATGATCTACAACTCTTATTCTATGAAATTTCATTCTGAAGCTCGTAGTTTCATGGATATTTCAAGTTTTTTAGTGAAAAAATGTGTTTATTCATAAAGTGTAAAAATTTTCCATATTTTGACGTATGATTTCTATAAAACTCTTGTTCAAAATATAATGTCGTAGTATTTTTTAGAAGCACAATTTAATGCTGAACACTTTTGAATATAACAAAGTTTTTGATGAAGTCTTTAGTTTGAGAGCTATAGGAGAAACATCACGCTACACTGGGAAATTATGGCAAAACTCAAAATACTCATATTGGAGGCGCACCATTTTTCGAAGCTATATTGCTTGGTCTATGTTAGGAAAATAGGTTTGCAATAAATAGATTCAATTCGTCCATGCTATTTCTCACATTTCCTTATAAAATCTTTATCTGAGGATTCTAAATAGGAATGTTCGTAATGAAAAATCCTGGATACGCCATAAACGAGCGAATTTGCTTAGTAATAATTCACAAGCACCTAGTTCCATCATCATTTCCATATTCCGTTTTTAACGACAAAGGTGATTCAACGGACAAACCTTGTGACTAGGCAGAGAGTCGTGTACTTCTAATAACCCCGGGTCAAGAGTTGTCCAATTAAAACCATGCGAAGGAAATAGTTGTGCATAAAATGAACACTCTAGCAATGAATCAAAGCACAATAATTGACTTTATTACGATAGGTTAGGACGATTGACATATAATCCCACAAGATTAGTATGTATCTAATATAAAGCAAAGATTATAGAGTATAAAGCTGGGAAACGAAGCGACTACAGTGATGTGAGCGACATCTGTAGTTTCAAAAGTAAACGGATTATGGTTTAATTAGGGTCCATTTGGCAAAGATTATATAGAGAACATTAGTAGGCTGTTGTCAATTTTGAGAGAAATACTTGAATAAATATTTTTGCTGAATGATGATTGTATTTTCTATCGTTAAAAACTGGCCGACATCCAAAATGCATGGTGATTAATTGCAGAAACAGAAAAGAAAGAATAATCTTGAATGTGCATTACCAAAGAGAATGGAAATGTAAGTTTTGAAACTCTTATCATGTAACTGTCTTGTTCATTGCTTCTTATTTTCAGTGCCTGTCAAATGGATAGAGGTTTTGGGGCAAAAATATATTGTACTGGATAACGCATAAAGAACTCTTGCTACAGTTCTTGTTGTACACCTCTGATATTTTTCTTTTATTGTTGTTCAAACATTCTGTAATTAATATATGGTGAACTCTCGTTGAGTCGAACTCCTAGGGACCAAAAGAACTGTTCGACTTATCTATTGTTCGGCTCACCAAACATTCTAGTTATTCAAGTGACTCTTCACTTCATTGAGAGAAAAACTCAGGTAAACACGAAATCATCATCAATGGGAAAGGAGCTTCTGTGCACTGGAAACATGTCATTAGAGGTGGAAAAATCGTATGATATTCATCACGTGTGGTGATTTGTTTGCGAACCGAATTTCATTCGGTCTCATTCATTAGATCAAAAAGTTCCACTCATAGAGGCAATGGTGGTCAGAAGAACGACTTATAGAGGTGGAGGTTCTCTTGACGACCCTTCCAGCAGTTCGACTCATCTACTATACTAGACCCTCTATAGACTCATTGAGGTGAAAATACACTGGGTAAGATATGTATGAATCGGGTCCAGAACAACTGTTCGACATATCGATGTTTGTTATAATAATTCTCAAATATGTGAACAAATTTTTTAAATGTTCCCAATTTCATAATTATTGTATTGTAGTTGATTTTACACAATCATTTCAAATGAAAATATAAAGAATCCAAAAGCGAATTTCATTTGATTCAAAACAATATGTAGATTGAAAATATCATCCTAATCAAAAAGTAGA
Organism: Hippodamia convergens; assembly: GCA_038502775.1. Classification (NCBI taxonomy): domain Eukaryota; kingdom Metazoa; phylum Arthropoda; class Insecta; order Coleoptera; family Coccinellidae; genus Hippodamia; species Hippodamia convergens. The sequence goes on from CM076610.1 coordinate 48,629,915, forward strand.
GCCCTGCTTTTGTTTTGTCGATCAAAGAATACTAAATTTAATGAAGATTTATGAGAAATATATTTCGAATTTCGTGCCTTTTATAATAGTTTTCTGTACTGAATAATGTTTTCAGCCAAAAATCGTAGTCGTATTTTAGTACCACAGATATAAGGGCGTTTCCTATCTTTCTAACTCTATCATCTTTGATCTAGAGCATATTATGTATTTCAGTGATAATTAAATGTTATCTAATCATCAAATATTCAAAGAAACTTTCTGATATGAATTATCTCAGAGGTTTCGCCACAGGGTTTTTCATTCGGCTTTTTCCTCGCTTCCTTACTTAATTTTAAATTTTTATTTCATTTGCTGGAGAAGTATGTAGAGTATTTTGTCACAGAGACGATATTGCATTGTATTGCATTCTTCTTGTCCAAGGTGAAAAAGTTGTCACCCAGAATGATGCGCTTATGATTGAGATGAAACCATTCGATGCGTATTCTTGATAGTAGCCAATTTGTGAAATTTCAACACTTTAGGTGACGCTGCTTTGGAGATATGTGACAAAAAGTGTTGCGTGGAAGTCATCTTCAGAGGGCCTCAGCACCTTAAGAAGCATTTTTGTACTAAATGACACGAAAGTGTCTCAAATGATGTCTAGAACATCCACTAGAAGTTTGTCGGTCTAATTATGGGACACCTTGTATGTGGAGCTCATATTTGATCGAGGTACCTAACCGGGTACGGGGAATCCCTCGGTATATTAATCTGCCGCACTTGAATGAATCCAGAAATCCTTAACTAAAATGGTTCGAAATGTTTTCAAGGGATCACCTGTGACAAAAACTCTAGAACGACGAAAAAAATTCATACCTGTTACTACCTTATTAGAAAATGGTCCTGATCCAACATTTTCTCTCAAAACATCCCTGTTGTGACAGAATTGGCCAGGCAAGTTTTCAAATTGACAATCTGTTTATATTGTATAGGTACCTCGTTTCTCTATTTCAGTATCGTAATGAGTTCATTAGAGTACTAAAAGTAGTGCTGTAATGAAACTCATTACAGCATTGTTTTCAGTTATATTTTTCGTTTTGTGGTTGTCAGTACTGGCCTCCGATCCTCTGAATTTTCAAATATACTCCCTGTCAATAAATTCCGGATGGGCAAAATTTTTGTCAAATTTAACACCCTGTATATTTTTTCTTTCGTGGTTCTCCGATTTTGTTGAAATTTTCACCAGGTATAGTATTGGGTCTTGTAATATTAACCTGAAATTTACTTTGCAAAAATACCTGTGGTTTATTCGTTATACAGGACGAAACAAAACCTTGTTTTTTATCTTTCATTTCTGAACACCCTGTGGTGAAGTTGAGGCGAAAAATTTGATATCATTAAGTTTTAATTTGAAGTGTGACTCTTTCTTAACAAAATGTTTTTTGATTCATGTCAGTATCTACTTTTAAAAAAAGATACACATTTTCAAAGAAAGTGTTCTGCATTTTTTCAATTTTTATAACATTTTAAAACATTACAATACCTCATCGACTAGTAAACATAAACAAACATCTGAAAATTAATAGCGTGTATTTCCACCTCGCTTTCTCATCACTTCTACCATACGACGTGGCATACTTTCAATTCATTTATGAATTGCTTCTGGGGGAAGCAACAATTTCTGTTAATGCAGAACAATACTAGGCCTCACGTTGCACGGGTTGTAACAGAATACTTTGAAGAGGCGAATATTCAACGATTCGTGTGACCAACCAGAAGTCCGGATTTAAATCCAATTGAACATGTATGGGATATGCTAGGTAGACATGTTCGAAATCGGCAGCCCAACACCTTGCCCGATTTACGAACAGCCCTTCTTGAAGAACGGGAAAATATTCCCCCAGAAGCAATTCGGAAATGCATTGAAAGTATGCCACATCGTATGGTTGAAGTGAAGAGAAAGCGAGGCGCTATTAATTTTCAGATGTTTGTGTATGATTGCTAGTCGATTGTTTTAAATTGAAACATTTTCTTTGAAAATGTGTATCTATTTTTTTGAAGCAGATACTGACGTCAATCAAAAAACATTTTGTTAAGAAAGGGTCACATTTCAAATTAAAACGTAATGATATCAAATTTTCTGCCTCAAATTCACCACAGGGTGTTTAGAAATTAAGGGTATAAATCAAGGTTTTGTTTTGCCCTGTATTACGAATAAACTACAGGTATTTTTGGAAAGTAAATTTCAGGTTAATATAACAAGACCCAATACTATACCTGGTGAAAATTTCAACAAAATCGATAGATACAGGGTGTTAAATTTGACAAAAATTTTGCCTATCCGGACGGGAAGTGTAAAATCTATTCAAATTCTATCTAGCAGCGTTTTGTCAGGAGTGGATCCGATACTGACTTCCGGAATCATCGAAATTTCTCTAACCACTTAGCATCTTTGATTCAGTCTGCGAAGGCCAATTATGAGAGCAGTTTGGTGTCTGGGGGTAACCGAAAAAGATTTTTTAAATATATCCGGGGATGTTTTGATAGTAAGGTCTCTGTTCCCCTAGTAAAGAACTCATCTGGAGAACTGTGCGGTACCTATGCGGAGTCAGCTGATGTTCTCGCTGAAACATTTTCCTCCCACTTCACTGATGAATCTATGGCAGCAATACCTCCCTTACTCACTTCTCGATGCACTAACTCCCTTGATCGTGTACCTCTGACACCGGTCATTGTTGAGAGATATCTTTCCGGCCTGAAGGTCTCTGCTGCTCCTGGTAGTGATGGAATTACTTGTCTCCTCCTGTCGCGATGTTCTGGTGCTTTTGCTCAACCCCTTTTCCACCTATTTCAAAGGTCTCTACTCACATCCTCACTTCCCTCACAGTGGCGTTCGGCATCTGTCACGCCTATATACAAGAGTGGGGATAAAACGTCTCCTTCCAACTACCGCCCAATAAGTCTTGTGTCTTCTGTCTCCAAAGTATTCGAAAGAATAATTACCGACCACATTCTTGATTTCGCCAAGTCCAATAATTTAATACCCGATGTCCAGCACGGTTTTATTCCGGGTCGCTCAACTATGACCAACCTTCTCATGGCGGTGAATGACTGGTCCAGGTGCTTGGACGATGGTATCCCAATCGACGTTATTTATTTGGACTTCGCAAAAGCGTTCGACAGGGTTCCCCATCGTCGTTTAATGTATAAGCTGGAGCATATGGGAATTCGCGGGGGATTGCTCTCATGGGTGGGGTCCTTCCTGAATGACAGAACGTTTAGGGTGAGGGTGGGTGGCGATTTTTCTACACGCGATAGGAAGGTTACAAGCGGTGTGCCGCAGGGATCTGTTCTTGGTCCGATCCTTTTTCTGCTGTACACTGCAGACCTCCCTGAGTCACTAATATCCAAGTGCCTCCTTTTCGCTGACGATGCCAAATTATATAGTGTTCCGTCCCTTACCGCTAACCAGCTTCAGTCCGATCTGGACAGTATTGTCCTCTGGGTTGAAAAATGGCTGTTACCCCTTAATATCAGCAAGTGCTGTGTTTTGCACCTCGGCAGAAACAATCCCAAACTTCCGTATAAGCTGGCGGGACAACCCCTCACTGTGGTTCGGAGCCATCGTGATCTTGGGGTGATCGTCAATTCTGATCTTGACTGGTCAGAACACATAACGGATACTTGCAGTAGAGCTAAGAAGGCCGCCTTCCTCATTCAGCGATCTTTCAGAGGTTGTAGTGTACAGACTGCAAGATTGCTATACACAACGTACGTGAGGCCAATTCTGGAGTACGCTGGACCAGTTTGGTGGGTAGCTCTAAGACGTGACTCACAGCATCTAGAGGCTATTCAGAGATGGTGCACTAGAATCCCATTTTCATACTCTACTCGACCAAGCTACGAAGCAAGGATGGGATTGTTTGAATTGACCAGCTTCGAGGACCGTCGTGCCAGAGGTGACATGATAGTGGCTTTCAGGGCGATGCATGGGTTCTTCGATGTAGACCTTGAGCACTTATTCCGTCTAAATACGAATCATCTACGCGGACATGGTTTCAAACTTGCCAAGGAATCGTTTAGGACCACCTGCCGGAGGAACTTTCTGTCTAACAGAATATTCGACGCTTGGAATCGTCTCCCGAATGAGGTGGTGAATGCAGCAACTGTCAACGAGTTCAAGAATAAGTACGACCGATGTAAAAGGAGCTCTTAAATCGATTTTTCTGCTAGCATCCACGATCTGTATAAGTATATATATTTAAGTTTCTGTATTGAGTGCATAGGTTTTACCTCCACTCTTATTGTAGTTTAATAATAATAATAATAATAATAATAATTTCATGTCACACCAACTGCTAAGATACAATACAAAAGTCACAAATCTGAATTTTTATTCGAATTTCGGGAATATTTCACAAAACTTGACTGAAATTAAAAAATATCGTCTAATACTCGTTGTAGAAGATAATTCCAACACTCATGCTTTCGAATTTCGCATTCGTCTTGGAATAGGAGCTCATTCTGCAACTATTCTATGCTCCTCGCTGTGATCAAACCAGATTACCATCAGTGTTTAAGAACACAAAATGATGACTCAGATAGGCTAGATTAAATCTGGGTATCAGAAAGTCGTTGCAACTCAGCGGGACTATTTCACGAAGAAACGGTATGTGCAACATTTTTTCACGACGAACCGAACAAAAAGGAAAAGCGTGATAAAGTGGTCCTCGATTGTCTGGTCGAATCCGGATACTAATAGCGCCTAAGTAGGCATGCAGTAATCCTTTTTTTTTCGTCTCGGATGTCCTTGGTAAGATTCCATCGTCCGGCCAATCAATATTACCGATATCAATCTGATTAGAACGTTTAAATCGAGCATCTGACCCATCCGCATCTAATTCTCACGATTTGCATCGAGACCTCTATATCACACGATGCGATGGAAAGGTAAGACCATTTTTGCTTATCGTAATCCAAAAAATCGTGAGGGTTATGATCTGGTTCAGACTAGAGCATAACAAAGAAATCGTGGTAATTGACTCTTCGGCAACGTTATATTTGAAAATTAACCTTGTCTTTTCAGTATTCAACATAATCTTGCTGACTGCATAGCGATTGACCTATAATTTGGTCGTTAATGGGAGTAGAAGCAATTAGGACAGCCTCGGAATGTTTTATAACCAACGCTGTTAATTTTACACTGCGGTGAACTGTTCTTCGGGTGTCTTTTCCTTGTTTCGAGTTATTCCGAGAATGTTTGAGGTAATTCCTTAGTCATGGTTGTTTCGAAGCGGTTTTAAACTGCGCTGAAATTAAATGAGCAATAATCCAACCAAAAAAATTTTCATATAAAATATTGCCAAGACGAGGCCGTAAGTCAATAAGTTATCAGATCTCATGTAGAGCCAAGCTGATGACTCTACACTCTTCAAGTTCACAAGTCTTTATTTCACAAACTCTACGTCTTGGTCGAAATAAGTGACTTGGCCGTTTCTCTTCCGACACGTGAACGTGAGGTGAAAAATTCATTGGCTGTTCATAATTTTTCTGATATAAAATAGTTCTTACAGTTACGAAACGGCCAAGTCACGTATTTTGACAAAGGCATAGAGTTTGTGAAATACGGACTTGTGAAGTTGAAGAGTGTAGAGTTAGCAGCTTGGCTCCACATGAGATCTGATAATTTTTTTGAAAATGTGAGATGTTGGCCTCGTCTTTACAATATTTTACCTGAAAATGTTTTTGGTTGGATTGCATTTCTTTTTGTACGTTGCTTATGACAAAATTCTTTCATTTTGTTCATTTTTTCCCCAATAATAATTAAATAAAATATAATTATTGCGAGATCTATTTCAAGTCAAACTAATTCACTATTCTTTTTCAGAATCAACAATGTTTGAAGTATAGAAACATACCTTTACCTAACTAAGTTCAAGCTTCGATGGCCATGTAATTGAGAGCTGCCATCACAACAACTGTATGGAGAATCTTAGCTGGCTAGCACTTGTGGTCTTATGAAGGAGTAAAAAATTTGATCGATTCGTGGATCGATTCAAAATATGACCAGTTTATTCAACGCGGGATTTGTATGCTGCCCGAAAGATGGGAGAAAGTAGTGGCCAGCGATGGACAATACTTTGAATCATAAATGTATAACCAGTTTCAATCAAGAGTAATTTATTTTTTTTTGTGAAAATTTTTCTTAAGTTTGTATAGAAATGTAGAATTCAAATTATGTAATACAATATGAGTTATGAAATACATATTGTGTTAAAGTTGGCAGGAAGACACCTCTTCGCGATATGCTCGGCTATTGCACATTGTTGATAACCTTGTTATATAAATTTTATGCAATAAAGAGTTCTAATATTAATAACCAGTTTTCGACAATGATGCCTCGAATTAAGGGGGAAAAAACGGCGGAAGCAGAGTTGTACACCTTATAAGTTTAAACCTCTCCCAACGTTGGTCACCACATCAAATTTTTCAAATGGAACACCCTATACATTATTGGATTCTCTTCTGCAAGAAGTGTTTCAAAAAGTTCTCAGTGTGGCATCCTTTCGTTTCTCCATTTGTTTTCTTCTTAAAAAAGAATTACTTCCTGATAAATCAAATAAGTTCAATTCGATACATAGTGAATGATAGCATACTCCATAAATTTCTTACATAGTATTACCTGATGTGTACTGAAACACTCTGCACTGTAGGATAATATGAAAAAATCTGCCATATATCTGCATCCTGATTGAAGAAAAATTCAGTTACAGGCGTGATGAATATTTCAATTAATGTGTAAAGGCGCGGTATAGGTAATACATATATTATTTATGATATTCCTACTCATTAGTCCGCGTGAAAATTCACAACGAACAAATTCTCATTCTGTTCTACTTACTTTCACATGTTTCATATTATAAATGAGGTTCGAATGGATGCTGAGCAGGAAATTCCTTGAAAATTCATTATTTTTTATGTAACATACACTCCAGATATTCCCGAGTATCATTGCGGTGATGCAATTTATAAGCCCGCGATAATATATAGAGATTATGGATATAATCGAAGTCTCATCAATCTCACGAAGGAGAAAACGTAACAGAAACTTACATTTTAGCCGTCGAGATTCCCACATTCACATTCCCGGAGTTTGATTTACTCCCGTTCTTCGTAGGACGCAGCATCCGATGCATATTCATTATCTCTCCGTTTGGATTCTGATCATTCTTCGGCGGATTTCTTGTTCGCATAAATCTGAGCTCGAAGTGGTGAGTATTGTTAACAGCGTTTATTTGTGAATTCACTTGTTTAACAATCATCAAGAATATACAGGGCAGATAGAAATAATTGGGGTTTGTTCTGCAAAAAAATTTCGTAACCCCATCCGTATTCAAGATAAAAGGAATAGAAGAAAAATCTATTATACAAATTTTTCACGATACTGCCGAAACTATTGGCAACATTGTAATGAAACTTAATACGAATAAGATTTGGAAACTGATACATCCAAGGAGGTATGACTCTCTTAGAGGGCGCTAGTTACACGGTTCGTACCAAGTAGTTTTGGACATAACTTTGTTAATATCAGAATTGTTAAGCAACATTTGAAGTGAACTCAAGCATGATTTAATTTTATACCAAAAAGGTACTCTCAATAAAACTCGATACTGTGTACCGTTCTCGCAATATTTCGATTTGAAAATTATGAAGTAAAGCTGACATGAAATAATGATAAATGTATTAATTAAACTAAAAATCAGAAGGAAAATTTAAAAAACGGCTATTAACATAAAGAAGAATTAATTCAATTAGAGAAGGTGCTCAAAATGTCCTCCGTTTTCACGAATACACAAGTTTTCTAAAGAATCCATTAACTTCGAAACGGTTGGGAGTCAGCTACGAGTTCATTAAAGTGACGTTGAATTATGTCTTTCAATTCTTGAAGTGAATTTACCTTTGGAGCATAAACAATTCGTAAAATGCTACCAAACTGTTAAATCCAAGGGATTAAAATCGCATGAACGAGGAGGCCAATGAATCGGAGCTTCTGCACCTCTACTTATCCATCGATACAGAAAATGGTTGGTCAACCAATTACGACACCTTCTATTAAAGTACGGTGGAGCTCCATCGTTCTTACTTATTGATAATAATATTAATTAATTACTTCTTCAATAATTTATATCAGCATCGGTTATTACTTCATATTGGTAACGATTAGATGAAATAGTAGCTCTGCTGTTTGTGCTATATTTTATTGTAAGAAAGGGTCATACACAATATCCAAAGATAATGAAAATTTTGACTGGGATTTAAAAACTACAGTTATCTTAATCCAACCAAAAATATTTTCATGTAAAATATTGCCAAGACGAGGCCGTATTTCTAACATTGTCAAAAAGTTGTAGAGCGAAGCTGCTAACTCTACACTCTTATCTTCACAAGTCCCTATTTCACAAACTCTATGCCTTGGTAAAAATAAGTGACTTGGCCGTTTCTTTACTATAAGAACTATTCTATAACAGAAAAGTTATGACCAGCCCTTCCTCACAGTTAAGTATAGCAGAGCTATTAGAGAGTTATCGAAACGCAAATAGAGGCCTGACTTAAATAAAGTTTCCCTTATTTTGACATTTAATCATGCGCATTCGCAAAAGATTTTAAGGTGGCCTGTAATTAAATACGAGCCTCCTGTACTTAACTTAAATAAAGGACAGCCGTATTTAAATAAAAGATCCCTTATTGTGACAGTTCTCGCAATTTCTAGGTTAAACAGCTTCTAACAACTGTCAAAATAACGGAAATGTCATAATATAGTTGTCAAGAAATAAATCGTTTCGATATGTCAAATATCCAACCAACTTTAAAGGATCTTTTATAACAAGATGCTTTAATAACGTTAGGCCTGTATTTGTGTTTCGATAACTCTCTACTATTTCATGTAATCGTTTACTATACCCCTAGATAAAGGCAAAAAACGGCATTTTTATTTTGATTCGTTATATAAAATTCAGTTGGTTTCAGTTTCTTTCTTAATCTCATAACTTTCGAACAAATTTCAAAACTCAGAACAAATGTCATTATCAGGAATATCCTTGTTAGCTTTTGGGCGAACTTCATTCCAATTCTCATCGAGTCGTCCATTTATGGATGGAAATATACATGAAGCCAATTTCAGATAGACATGTCGAACGTGAACACGGTATAAATGAACACAGAGAAGAAGTCATGATCTGAGTCTTTCACTCGGTACACCCCATAGAATTATTTACTATGCTGATTATAATCATAAACAACTCAACTCTGAACCGATCCCATTGTTTATAACGAACATCGGTACCTATCGCTCTTATCTCATTGTCCCCGATCGAAAAAATTAAAAACGTTTCTGCACCAGACGTCGGATAGCAGATAATTCATTTAGCGTGAGAAATTGTTATAACTCATGAAATTAGTCGATAGGAGAGTAATATCAGTAATAATTCTTTCTAGCTTAATCTATATAATTGATGAAGTCGTTTTATTATACAGTGTATGACGATGTGAAATATAGTTGTGGGTGGAGAGTTGGCCAATGCAGAAAAAGATTTATTAGATAAAAATGTTGTGGTGAATGTCTACTTCAGTGTTGACAATGAAACAATATTGACCAGAGGCGCAACTAATAAATAGTAATGTGGGTAAAGCTTCGTGGTATTCCTCTAAGATCGGTTCTTTTAGAAAAAAATGCAATTTAGTGAAATTCGTGTCAAGATGCTTTATAATTTCTGACTTTTTCATGAATAAGGCAACCAACAAATTTTTGAAATGTACTCAATTTCATAATTATTGTATTGTAGTTGATTTTACACAATCATTTCAAATAAAAATATAAAAAATCCAGAAGCGTATTTCATTTGATTCAAAGCAATATGCAGAAGAAAAGATCATCCTGATCAAAAAGCGGAGCCCTGCTTTTTTTTGTCGATCAGGATATTTTTTCAAAAGCTCTACAAAGTATTTAGTTAAATGAAAATTTATGAGAAATGAGTTTCGAATTTCGCGCCTAATAAAATAGTTTTCTGTACTGAATAATGTTTTCAGCGTCATCTATGTGTCACAAGTAAGAAACTAGCGAAAAATCGTAGTCGGATTTTAGTACCACAGATACAAGGGCGTTTCCTATCTTTCTAACTCTATAATCTTTGATTGTCACGATTCTACGAAGTTGAATGAAAACTAGTAATTGTCTGACGAAGGAGTCTGATTTAGACTCCGAAACGTTACGCTTAAGAGTTCAAAGTGTCGTCTTTTTGTTCATTTTTAGGCAACAATTTCTCCTCGTAAAGTTTTGGACCCTGACAAATCAGTGCTCAAATTTTTACGCAGGAGCCTTTCTTATATTATTCAAAAATTGTTTCTAATTGTTTCTTATTTCAGAGACTGGGAGAAAAAACCCAAATTAAGTTTTCAGGAAAATGAATATTTAACATTGCAAAATAATTCTGGAGGCGGCATGACTTATGTAAAGTTTTATACAATCATAATCAACATCATTTTCAAATTTATTAACTTCATCATGTTTCTACTCTCGATATTACCTACTATATAGTGCCTTGTCGATGGAAGGTTATGTAAGAAATGAACATGATATTCCAAAAAATGAGATAAAAAAAATTTATAGAAAACTATGATGATCCAGTATATGAAAAAAATTTTCTGTTAAAAAAAACACTTTCTTATGATGATATCATTCATACTTTTGGTTTCTCATTTCTGGTATGACTGCGTTGTGCACGGTTCAATGAGCATAGTCAAAGATATAAAAGGGATAGAAATAAAATAACAATAATTCTTATTGAGGAATGATTAATAGTTCCCCTTTCTTTGAGTTTCGCAATATTTAATGAAATCTATTAGCTTATTTATGCATTTCTGCATGTTGGTATAATTGCCTGATGGTATATTGACAAATATTCATTGTTTGCTAGAGGTGAAATATGATAAGTAAGTATATCTTGGAGGGCAAAAAATGTAGAACCACTCGCTGAAATATAATTTATTTCTTCGTCGTACTAATTGCTCGAAGAACTAGCAAATCGAATACGGTGAATGAGACATAATCATGCCATTAAATCATGTCAATGCATTAGGTACGAATAGAAAAAGAGGTTATTATTTGATCACTTTTTGCTGTTTTCATATTTCCAAAAATATTGATAATTCCGAACATATCAAGTTTTTGAAATTTATCTGAAATGTTGAGAGAACGAAAACAGAAAATTTAAAACTGTCATTGAATATGGTTACAAGACCTCTGTTAGAAATTTTGTATCCATTTCTGGATAAGGATGCAATAGTGATAAAATAGTTCAAAATTTTGTTGGTGAAACAAAAAGCAAGAATGCAATTATTTCGAACAATTTTTCATAACAAACGATTCAAAAATAATAAGAAATCAAATATTTCAAGGAGCCTTCAAACCCAATTTCTGTAAAAGCTTGTAGAGAGATCACAACAAGCCGATCTAGTTGGTTCAAGATTACTAATTTTTTTCAAGAGGCATCACAAACGAAACACCTATATATTTTTTCTTCATATTTGAAATCAGTTTTCCTCTTCAATGCTCGAATTAATTACTCATTATCCATTAGTAAATTAAATATTCAATATGAGGCACATTATTCACAATCTGCTAAGCTAATCCAATAAGCTTAAGTATTCAATGCTCGGGCCCTGAAAGGTTTGTTATGTTCTTCGTTCTGTGAATTCATGTATACGTAACCCATAAATTCTTCCTCTATACCTACCTATACTCCTAACCGACTAGTGTAATAACATATATTAATTAGTTCGTAATTATTCATGTTATAATTGAAGCCTCTGGAATCGCAAGGTTGAAATATCCCGAACAGAAAAAAGTTGTTATAAATTTCCAATCTACAAACAGCGTTAGCCTTCAAAACAGAAGGCTTCATTACACTATGGATTCACCTATCAATTAAGCTAATAACCACTTTAGTGTCTGAGAGCTAGATATGATTCAGTACTACGTAGGTAAATTCCGAAACGAAAATTGTGAAATTGTTGTGCGTATAAATATCAGATTACTGACTGCCTTAACGAAACGAACAGTTTGTAATCATAAATAATCTCGATTATATCCAATTAGATATCAAGACAAACTCCATCACCTAATTCCCATGTAATGAGACCATAGATCAGGAATAAAAGACCTAATAACTATAATGAAGCACGTTATTAAGTATAGCTTCAGTACACTTTGAATTATAAAATAAAAAGGTAGGTTCGGATTGATGGCTTGATCAACCTAAAATATGCATTAAGCAAATTTCTATTGGGAATGAAGAACAGATATTCATCGAATTTTTTTGACAGAAAAATTGGGGTATATCCATATTATAGAAAAAAAAACTTTGCCTAGATGAAAATATGGCAAAAATGTTTTTCCATATGATTAATTTAATGGATAATATAGCTACATTGATTTTGAAATTGAGCTTGTTTCGGAAAATCTAAAGCGCTCTAATAATCCAAATTGATTTTTGAATTACCAAATCTGTATTTTTTATCATTATTCTTCAACATGCGAAACCAAATGTTAGTATTTTCCTGGAAACTTAATATGGGTTTTCTCTCCCAGTCTCTGAAACAAAAAAGAATTAGAAAAATTTTTTTAATAATATAAGAAATGCCCCTTCGTAAACATTTTTGAGCACTAATTTGTCAGGGGCCAAAACTTTATGTGAAAAAATTGGTGCCTAACAATGAACAGAAAGAAAATGAAAACACTTTGAAATCTTAAGCGTAACGTTTCGGAGTCTAAATCAGACTCCTTCGTCAGACAATAACTGATTAAGTTTTCAGGAAAATGCAGAGTCCTTCCAGAAAATATTTCAATAGATATCTCAAATGTTAGTACCTACCATAATATATGAAAATCATAATCTCCTATTATTTCAAACTCTGGGAATGTTTGTGAGGAATTTCCTTGTGAATTTAAGATATTGTTAGTTATTGTGGTTTTAACTTGGGGTTCATCTTCTGAATATTCTCTTTCAAAATCGTAATTAATCGGAGCTAATATTAGCAAAGACAACATAAAAACTTACAAGTCGGTTGTTGACTCCTAATAGGACGTTCTGTAGCTTTTCTACAAACTGAGATGAGTCATTTACTAAAGTAGTATGTAAGAAATACGGAAACTCTCGTCAAGGTCTCTACTTAGTTTGTAGAAAAGTTTTGATGTTGTGTCTTTGTTCTTATCAGTTCTTTTCGCAGAATGGCCGAGATATTTTTCAAATGACAATAAACATTCGGTGAAATAATCCCGGAAGACTCTTAATGTCATTATATATGGTAATGAAAGCCTTAATCTATTTCTAAAATAATGATAATTGCAGGGCCGTCGCTAGCCAAACTGCCGCCCTAGGCAGAGACTCAGTTTACCGCTCTAACAAAAGTCACCTCTGGAGAATGCAAAAATTGAATTTTCGATAGTTCGGTTTTCAACCCAGTGAAAAAATTTGAGACATACTTTTCGAAAATTTTCATTGAAAACAAATGGGAAATATTCGTTAACAATGAAATAAATAATCGTGAGCTTGAACAAAAATCAAAATACATTCTATTATTACTAATAATATATATAATATATACGCACGCATATACGACGAGAACAAAAAAAAAAGATGTGCAATAGATAATGATAATATTATGAGATGAGACGAAGGTATACATATCAGAAATATTTATCATCTTCAGAAACTAACTTTTCGAGTTTTCACTTTCTCAAATTTGCTGACGAGATTTTTTATATCTAAAGATTATGCTAGTTCCGATTCAATAAGAAATGCTATCCCGCTAAGGCGATCTAGTGACATTCAATTTCTCACGTAGGATTTGATCAATTTTAATTTCGAAATCCTTCAGATATCATCGAAATAAATCCTTGAGTTTGGCTAACGCTGTTTCTTTCTCCGCTTTCTTCTTTAGGAAAGAAAACCCACTTCATTTCCTTGAATTCATTTTCGAATCAATGGAAATTGCAAGTTGAAATTTTTTATGGCAATCGCAATAAAAAATATCGTTACCGGTTACCGGTTTTCTATATATATTTCTTCTTGATAGATCGAAACTTGGATGGGTTCAATCTAGGAGAAATAAACGTATTTCTTTGAGAACAGTACTTTTTCACCGTATAAGTGAACAAGAGTATGATGGTTCATCGGTCTATTTTATTTTATCATCCGATGCTTCAACCGTATAGTATAACTCAGGGTGGAAATTCCGAATTACATATCTTACCTTCAGAAATTTTCTTTCACTCCAAATGAAAATGAAACACTGACTTTGCACATATACACTATGCACTCAACAACAATAAACGTATATTGGTTATAGTATCTCGATGATATGAAAAACAGTTCTTACAACATCTTTCGTCCTAGAATTCTACTATCGAAATGGTGAAATGAAATGGATTTGTTCCTCCAGTATTTTACACTCGTAAAAAATAACATGCTGATCGACCGATTGAAATTTTAAAAAAATCCTGAAATATGAAGAAAGCCGCCCCTAACAACATTTGGCCGATTTGGCGGCATATCTCAGAGAGAATTTCGACAAATTTACAGCATCAATAAAAAAGGGAACACCTGCGGCGAGTAGTAAGGGTAATTAAACGACAACTGGGATGTTTATGGGAGTAGTGCGTTATCTCTGGTTATTTGTAAACACTTCTGTTTGTTGCGGACTGAATTTCATTATCATTCGGGTACTTACAGTTTTTACACATGTGACATTTTTTTGGACCCAGCTTGAATTGACGCCCTTGAAATCTTAGCGCCCTAGGCGATCGCTTACCCTGCCTACCCTCTAGCGACGGCCCTGGATAATTGTGGAAATAGGGAATGAACATCGCTACGATAAAAAGTTGATACTGGACAGCTAGTACGATCCTGGGCAGCACTTATCCCAATCTTATACGTCCATCCCCGGATCGTCGGTGAAGTCACGTTCTGTACGGAATTATGCAATATACAAAAAATCACGGACTGACATGCAGCTATAGATTATCAGCTTGAGCCGCACCTCTGACATCTTCAAATTAGTCCCAGTAATAGCTAAATATCTATCAATCACATGCACTTTATTGTAGAGTCGTTCGACAGTGCAACTCTTGAACATAAAGCATTGTGTGGAAAAGATAGCAGAATGGGTTTCTATCACTGACGATCACGACCTGATGCGAGCACGGAAGGTGATCATTTATTCCTCGCATTCCGTGAAAACGAATACGGCGATTCATTAAAGTTATCTGGGAACATTTTCGTCATCGTATCAGTGCTGGATCTTATGCCGTCGTCTCTTGTTGGGACACGACAAAATAATAATTTCATATTTCGAGCTTTCGAGGAATCAACCCACTCGCTCAGCTTCGACTTTCTCTAACACGATTTAGATACAGGGTGGACGAACGGAAACTTAATACCTCGTTTTTTCCGATATTAAAATAAAAAGTGGCAAATCATTCGGGGACACATAATTGAAGAGTGGAAATTCAAAAGGGTCTAAGTGCCAAAAAAATTCGAACTGAGATATTACATAAAACATGTCTCAAACTTATGAAAAAAGTTTAAAAAAAATTGTTTTTCTCATCAGAAATGATGACTGCCTGAAGCGGAAGGCACATGAACCGTTTCGTAGGCCTCGGCACATAGACCCCATAAAAAATGAAATCTAAAATTTCGTGAAAGTGGCACTTACACCCTTTTGAATTTTAACTCTTCAATTATAAATAAATTCATTCACTTAACCCTGTAGGGGAGGGTTGGATAAAACGGGATAACTAACTTCATCCAACCCCTCGATAACCAAACTATTGCTAACTGCTGTTTCTACATAGTAACTTCTCTATTGGCCCTTGTATACATTGAATACTAAAAATTCCTAGATAGATAGATGATTATAAAATAGTTATTTATGATATGAGTATTAAAAGTGACGTTTTATGTTGTGAGTGAAAAAGTTTGTGAAATGAGCGGAGCAAATTGAACAATTTCACGAACAAAATCAAATCACTTTTAACACAAATACCATACAATGTTTTTTGTACAACTGCCCTATTTTGATAATGAACTGGGCGAATTTGCAATGACAATAAACTTCAAAATGCATTTTAATATTCAAATAATCAAAAAGTTGTCGTGAAGGGCAAACGTTGCCAACGTTATGATTACTAACAAATGAGAACGCAAGTTGTCATTTGAATTTCGTTCCTGTCCAATTTTCGTCTTGGGTTTTTAACTGCTTAATATGTTTGTCGAGAGTCCAATTACGATATTGCATATAAAAATTTCCTGGCCTGGTGTATATTGAAAAATGTAGAAGGGAACTTCAGTGAAACTGTTTTCCTGACATACTTAGAAGAAAAATCAAAAATATGGAGTTCAACAACTTTGTGGAGCAAATTTTCAATGATAAAGTCAAGCGCCTTGTTAAAAATGGTGTAGATGTTAGTAAATATTTTAAGGTAATAGCATATTTAAAACGGAAAGGTGAAGGATATCGTCCCAAAAAATCGAAAATTCTCACTCGTGAACAAGTTGAAAAGTTTATAATGGAGGCACCAGATGAGAAATACTTGATGGTTAAGGTTGCAACTATTTTCAGATTATTTAGAGCCTGTCGGCGTGAAGAATCGTGTAATTCATCAGTGGCGACATCGAAATAATGAATAATTCATTTGTTATACAACTTCCAAATACAAAAACGAAAGTCAGTCGCTCTTTCAGTATTATTGGGAAGTATGTAGACTATTTTCATTAGTACTTTGCACTGCGCCCTTCTGTCATCAAACATCGTCGTTTTTTCCTGAAATACATGAATAATAAATGCACTGCCAATCCAGTTGGTATTAATATATTTGGCAGAATTCCATCTATTGTTGACGAATTCCCCAAACTGCCAGAACCAAAGCAATGTACAGGACACTGTTTTCGAAGATCCTCCGCTTCATTGCTAGCAGAATCAGGAGCAAATATTACGGATATAAAAAAACATGGTGCATGGAAGTCTACGACGGTAGCCGAGGGCTATGTTGATCATTTCATTGCATATAGAAATGTCATTGCTGAAAAAATTGTCCCAACTTCAACAGATTTTGGATCATCATCATCCAATATTGTACAAGTACATACTGATGGTGCTGAGGATTCTTATAATGTGTTGCGAAGCTCCCTTACGTCACAGGACATTAATGTTAGTAATTGTTCTAGTTTTACGATTAATATTAATGTTCATAAGTAATGATTGTTAAATATTGATAATAAAAATTTTCAATTGAAGAATTTTTCTCATTTCATCATAAGAATATGGAGTACTGAAAATATTTTCAACACTAATGTTAAAAATATTTTTGACAAGCTTCCACGTAAATAATCAATTTTAAAATTGTTTGCTGTCATCAGAAGTGTCACTTTTAATGGCAGTTGTACAAAAAGTCATTTTGTGATAAAAGTCTACTGTTTTTCACTCGTAGTCAGAAACGATAAGACCAACAATTTCAATACATAACACATCTCATCCCCAACGAAAAAGCAATCTCACCATACCTACTAACATCCCTAGGATTACAGATATAATTGTTAGAATAATCACATTTCACGAATGGACAAAATATAGTTTCCCCGAAGGCAGAGGTCATTTCAAACATAAAAAGTTACCATCCCAGGATGGGAGCTATTGAGATTGATGAAAAATTAAAATAACATGAACAGAATAGATCAAACACATGGTTGCCAGTCTCTGTGTTGGACCCGAATCAAACCGAAACGCATTGGGAGCGAAAGGCCAATCGAAATCAGACACGACTACACACCATTAGCGAAACTCTGAATAACGGCCCAGGATTGAACCCAGGAACAAAGCGGTCAGTAACTCAGAAGTCGAGGTGTTAATCTTTTTTACAAAATTCTAATAATGGGGTGTTAAAATATTTCAATTTGATACGCGTTACGCTATGGTTGTGAGATCGTTCATTGGACTCAGCGTAAGCTGTGATTTAGGAGCGTACAACGCTTCAGCTTATTTTTCTGTATCAGACCTTTTTTTAATTTTTCTCAAAGCAGTTGTAGAAAACTCAATTTCCACGTCGAATATAAAAACCCATTCTGGAACCCTCATGAGAGACCAAAAACTCTCATTAGAACATGGCTGAATTCTTAAGTAAAAAATTTATTTTTTTTGTCTTGAGATTGGACATTATCTTCAGAATCGATATTTCACAACTAACCACCTGGAAATTTTCAATTTGCATTGATATTATTCGAATTATTATTTTATTTACGTATTCCAATATTCAATTTGAAGAAAAAACTGATGATCTATTTTTTTCATAATTGATTATTTTTCCAAAAATTTTTTTTATCGAGAATATTGAAATTTTTGAAGTGATGCCTTAAATATGGTTCATAAACATTGGTAAATGCTAACGGTCATTCTGGTGCAATCAAAGCTCAAATACCTAATATTTTCTTCATCGGCAAGTTTTGATTCAAATCCCTTTTTGATAGTCAAATTTTCATCCACTCTGCATATAAAATAAGATCGAATGTGGGTGGTTACTTACTTCACGGCACGTTGCTATCGAGAGGCGGCCAGCTGCGAGGATATGTAAATCATTGGTCACGAAATCGTATAACAAGTACGTGAATTCTTTGAGAACCACTTCTGGCATTGATTTCTTTGACGGATATTTCCGGAGAGCGACATGAAACGAATTCTTCTATCTGAAGTGTTATTTTTCCTACCCCCTCGTCATTAATCAGATTTCTCTCACTTTCATAACGTGGAATTTTAAAGCTCATAATGAATAAAAATAAACTTTCACTAAATCGTCTAGATTTCTGATCTGGTTGTTCAGACTTTAAGTGATTTTACGAAGAATACTTCCATCTTCCAAAATGGCCAAATATTCTTCCGATTTATTTTCAGGAATTGAATTTCTAGTCTATTGACCTATTGTATGTATGGAATGGTCATAATGCAAAGAATAATGTTGAGTAGAAATTTGTGTTGGTAAAAAAATTTACCACATTTATGAGAATTATGCATTTTCAACAGCCTGCATATTTACAACCGAGACAAATCAGCAATGATAGTAGATAGTAGGAAAAATGTACTTCAGAAATCTTTCGTCAAACTATAAGAAGGGCTCACCCTGTACATAAGGTTTTCGATGTAATCTATAAACTCAAAATCTTGAAAACCGATAACGGGATGTTATTAGATAACTCTACAACGGAAATTATAGAGTGTCCCATTCAGAAAACATCAAATCTCCTCTGAAGTACTAATTAATCTACGTGTTCAATGAAACTCATAATGGATGAGTTTCATTGAACAATTAAAATTACTAAAAATGCGTTTCGGAATTTCTCAAATAACTCTTACAAAAACCAAGACATAGCAAAATATTTTAAACTGACATTTTTCAGAAACGCCCTGTAATTGAAGAGCTAATGAGGATAATTCTAATCTGTTTTCTGAAAGTTTTTTTTTGGGGTTATAATTCCAAGATTCATTCAGTGAGCATCTTATTTGGGACACCCTGTACGTATGTACATCCATTATATATACCTGAACTACAACTTTTTAAATGAAAGAGGTAGAGAAAAATGAATGACAAATTACGTTTTCTTTAGAGAAACTGATAATTCCATCAACTGCATACCTCTATCTTCTTTTGTTTTCGGGTTCAGACCAAAATTAGAATTTAGGCGATTTTACCTTTGATCATTATTTCCGTTTCTGTTTGTGCTAGGATGTTGAGAAATGAAAACATTAGGCAGACACTTTTTCTTAGGAATCTAGTAGCGTACTATGTTTTTTCTCCAAGAGGTTTCTTTGCTGAGCTATAACATGAAGTTTCGTTTTTTTATAGAAACAATAGTTGATTAGGACTCGGAAAGCATCATAATTTTCTTCTGTTTCAGGAATATAACACATTATACAGGTGTCCCACGTAAATATTTTCGTAAGTAGGCTCTAGAAAATGCTCAGAGAAGTTAATATTTCAAAGCCTTTTGTCTTCGAGGTCAGAGGTCTATGATCATACCCCTAATCGGGGTGGTAGCCCCTTCAAGATTCTGAAATCTCTATTGAGTTCGAGTGACACAAACATGTAAAGGTTTTGCAATTATATTCATGAATATACTGAACAATTTCTATTTGGTATCAAAAGATTAAGCTGTCGAGGCATTTTCCAGATCAAAAATATGGGACTGAAATGTTTTACGTACTATTGTTTCTATAAGAAAAAACACAACTTTATGTTATAGCTCAGCAAGGAAACTTCTTGAGAAAAAACATAGTACGCTTCTGGATTTTCATGAAAAAAGTGTTTTAATAATGTTTTAATTTCAACATCCTCGCGCAAACAGAAACGGAGATAATGACCCAAGTTGAAATCGCACAATTCTCAGTTTTGGCCAACTCGAAAACAAAAAAGATAAATGAATGCAGTTGATGGCATTCTCAGTTTCTTTTAAAAAAACGTAATGTACCATTCATTTTCCTCTATGTCGTTGGGTTAGAAAGTTATAGTTCAGGCATCATCAATTTTGCCAACCCTGGTACAAGTCAGAGACTCATTCTGTATTGGAATACACTGACGATCGGTGTGTGTTTATATTCTTATGAAATAGAGAGCTAAAATAATACAATAAATGTTGAAACAAAAAGTACCTAAGCTGAGGTAAAAAAAAAGAACGGGGTGTCATAACATTCTTCGTATGATACTATAGAATCATACGACACTATCATCACTAGTACCATCACGTTGATTATCTATGTAATTTGCTCTCACCTATGTGTTTTGTGTTGTACCGACTGAAGATGGTTGCAAACCAAGAAATATGTTTATCATATTACAATGCCTGTTTCAGATCACGTATAACCTATGGAGTTGTGTTTTGGGGATGTTGTTGTCGCATAAAAAGGGTATTTGTGATACAAAAGCGAGCAATTCGTAATATTGTAGGAGTGAATAGAACTACGTCGTGTAGATTAAAAATTCTACCGTTAGCATGCATTTATATATTGGAGATAGTTGGCTATGTGAAGTTAAATTTGCATACATTCCAAAAAAATAATAGCTACCACGACTACGAGACTCGTGGCCTGCACGGGCTCATGACACCATACCACACATTATCCAAATATGAGCACAGTCCAAGATATATGGGAATCAAAATCTATAATAAATTGCCATCCTACCTCAAGGAAATACACAATATATCTGTTTTCAAGAAACAAACTAAAGACTTCTTATTGTCAGAATGTTTTTATAATGTTGAAGAATTCCTTTTGTTTGGGAATAGAGCTTGATGTTGCGATTGGGATTGTACTTATTGGCTTGATTTGATGATTGTCAGTTATATATAATAGACGTTCAAGTTTGACATGTCCAATACCTATGTGTATACACTTGCTTGTTTCTGGTTCAAGGACAATATATTATTATTATTATTATTATTATTATTATTATTATCATACGATACTATAGAGCCAGGGAAAAAACCTCAGCCGAAAAAACCTGTGTGTGAAAAAACGAAATTACTGTGAAAACTTCATATTTTGTGTTTCAACTGCCCATGTTTGGTATTTTTTCAGAACATTAGGTATAACACCCATAAATGGTACCTAGTCCAAGGTTTCGTGCTGGATTTTATTATATATTAAGCCTCTGTCAGTTTCTTTTTTCATTAAATCCTGTCTTGCTCCATTTCCAAAGGGTGGCTGGTTGCGATGAATCATAAGACCAATCTTATAATTCGCTTATCGGTCATGACTAATGAAAGAATAATGTGCTTCTAAAGCACAATGCCAGGCGGTTATTATCAATAGTTTCCGATTATGCGCTTTACAGTCGATGGGTTGGTCGCATTCATTGAAAACCGATTTACATTCTCACGGGCCTTAGTTTATGTACCAAATAAAATTATAACAATATTCCGGATAGTTATGCAAATGTAAATTGGTCTTCCCACATACTCGTAGTTACGTTCACAGCCATATACAAACCATTTCGAGATGGTCCTATTTACTTCAACACCTGAATAATAACATATAATTACAACGTTATATTCCAGATAATATCATATTTTAATCATGCAAGTTTGGATAGAGGTCAATTTTAAATTGATCTGATAAAAATGCTTTAATTTTTCTATGAATCCGATTAATTCATTTCGAATAAATTTCAATTTCGTTTATTTTCACTTTGAAAAGTCACTGTTGATTACAAAAAATTTTTCACGCTTTCCCAACCCTTTGGTATTTTTTATGTATGTTGGAAATATTCCAGGCTTACAACACTTTCATGTTTTTAGGTTATTAGGATACAGATATAAATATTCAGTAATTGATAATCAAGTGGGTAAAATCACTGGGAAGAGAAAAGATGGATATTAAATTCGTTTTCAACTGCAGCTTTATGAAGGAAGTTTAGCAACTATGCTTGAAACTAATATGATGCAATTAAATTGCTCCACATGAGTTAGGGATATTGACTTAAATTGCAATAAAATTTATCTAGTTTAAATGAGATTTTGTGATGAAAATTCATATTAATATGATTTCAAGTTGCAGGCATTAAAATTAATTTTAGCCTGTAGGTCTGCAGCGTATACAGGGTGGTTAAGAAAAATCGAGAAAAATAATGAAATTTTATTCCCAGAGAATTCAAGCATTTTAAGACTATCAATACGATGTATGGCCTCCACGGGCATCAATAACAGCTTGACATCTTCTTTGAATACTACACAAGAGGTTGTTGAATATTTTTTGAGGAATTTGGTTCCATAAACGGGGCAGAAGTTCTATCAGATCATTTAAGGATTCTGGAGTGGGTTGATGATTATCTTATCTTCTTTGGAGCATATCCCATGCATGTTCTATGTAATTCAAGTCTGGTGAGTGCGGAGGTATAGGTAATGTGGAATACCAAGCCCTTCGCGCGCATTTTCAACTATGGCTACACGGTGCGGTCTAGGGTTATCGTCCAGAAATTGAAAAGTTTTACCAATATCAGCGTGAAAATTTGGCAAAACATGTCAATGACATGCTCCCTATAGTGTAAGGCGGTCATATTTCCAGGACTAATGTGTAGATCTATGCGCCCGTTGAAATATATTCCGGCCCATACCATAACACTACCCCTCGAAATGGATGGACTTCTGGGACATACCGACGATTACGCGGTATGCGTGGGATTGTCCATACCCTAATTCTTCGAGAATCTGAAAATCGTCCATAACTGGATTCATCAGTGAAAAGGACACTACTACATTGATCGTTCCAATTGATATGTTGACTTGCCCATTCCCGTCTTTGACGCTTATGGTCACGTGTTAATGAAACTCCTCTTAATGGACGTCTAGAACCTATATTCACCTCTCTCAAACGTCGTCTGATGGTTTCGATGGAAACTTGGACCCCATCTGCATTTTGAAAAGTATTCCCTAGCATTCTACAAGTAGATGTAAGCTTTCTTCTCGCCGAAACTGTGATGGAACGATCCTGAGCAGGTGTTGTTTTTCGTCGCCGAACAAGCTTTGGTCTCTCCAACACAAAACCTGTCTCCCTGAACCTAATCCAAAATCGAGATATCACACTTTGGCTGACTTGGAGCCTTTCCGCTATAACAACCTGAGTTAGGCCCCCCTGTAGCATTCCGATAGCCCTATACGTTAGTTAATTTACATTTTGGCATCTTCAGAAAACTCTTTTCAAATGAAAGCCGACGATAAACTGACTGCATTTCAATATAAGAACATTCATGAAGCCTATGCAAAGAACCAAACTTCAGAAAAAAGGCGACCAGACTGATGAAGTGTCTCATTATGATTTTTATTGAATCGATTCAAGTTGTGATTGAGCTATGATTTTACAGCTATTTTCTTGAAGATGACATACTCTTGAAAACGATATCCCCAACTCTTGTGGAGCAGTATATTTGGCTATGGGATGTTGCACTTGAAATTTAAGTCTGATTTGGATACCTCCTGGTTGAAATTAAAAGAATATATTGAAACTACTTGTCGTTTTGCCAAAAGACCGATTAGACGTTTATATGATATGTAATCACTTTAAACGGATAATAGCATGATTTGTGTTCCTAGACTATCGTTCATTTACGTTATTAATGATATGTTTGAATATTCACATTCCATTGGAGTTATGTCATCAAATCGTCTGGTGTTAAGTACTTTCTATTGACTATTTTACCCATTTCCTTCAAAGAAGGTTATAAATGTTATGCATCATCAGATTTATTCACTTTGATTCATTCTGAGAACAATAGTCTCTCCTTAGATATTCACAGTTTGGTAACAAAGCTTGGTTTGTGACAAATTATGTAATTTTTCTGTTATGTTGCTCCCATTTTTCGTGGTTTTTGCTTCAGGTTGAAAAACCTTAATGTCGATTTCATTTTCTGATGATTTATTCTTGAAGTTTATGTTGAGAATTGATAAATGATCTCTTTATGGTATACATCAGGTGTCTATTTTCTTTTCGCATTTTTCTATTTATCATTGTTTCGTGTTATGATGGAGAAATTTTTCAAATTATGAAGTAGTATGGTTTTCCACATAGTTTACAAATGACTGATTCTGACATAAGAAATGAAATCGACTAAAAGTTGTAGAGCAAATTATTTTAAATTTTTGGTATTTTTGCATTGTTTAATGATTTCGATACGAAATATATTACTCAGTAATTCAAGAGGGGCATTATACCCCTGTAGAACCACCTTATGCCAGGTTACAGCCTTGATAAGAGATTCTGTATGCTGTCCAGCAATCCTCACCAAGAATTATTTCGAGAAATATCATTGCGCTTTCGGATATACATATTTCCATATTGCATTATTCATAGCGTCTAATTTTTATTGAGAGATTTCTCAAATGAGCGCTGGTAAGTTCTCAATTTCTTCAGAGTGGATAACATCAAATTACAGTTCGCTGTGTACGAGAATCATCATTAAAACGATAATGCGAAAATAACATCCAACACGTAAGATTTACTAATTATAGGCACTTTTATTGCCGGGAGATGTAGACGGATTTGCATACCAAATCGATTTTATATCAGAGACCATAGTAGAATGCATTGCAAAATACCCTACGTACAATATTCAGGCATATGCAATTTCAAACTGATGGAAGTAAGCTATGCTATTGGGATGCAGGTGCGGAACTGGGGCACACCAGAATGAAAAATAATTGTCCTGAAAAAAAAAAATTGTCATTCGGAAAGAAATCGATCATCATATACCTAAAATTTAAACAAAGCATCATGTGAAAAAAAGTTTGACTGTGTACTTATAGGATCATCAATTTGTGATAACAGTCCGATGTGGGACCAAAATGTTGATTTCGTGGTATGCTATTAGGAAGAAAGAATAACAAAATAATTATCCATTACTCCTCATTCGCACAAAAAGAAAGAAGAGGGCCCTAATTATACTTGCCTCAGACTGTACCCTGTGTCCCATTTTGGTTGAAACTGCACTGTATCTCAGTTATTGATAAAGATAGAGACATGCGGTTCTCGTGACCATGTATCACTTTTTTGTAAAAATTTTGAAGCCACAAACAGAAGTATTTCAACTACTTTTGTTCCTGAATATACGAAATGTTCACTTTTGGAGATGTTATTTTATCTCAGGACCAGTTACAGTGGGTGGCTTTTTATTAGAGCATTGTTTTTAAGATTGGCACAAACTGGTATTCATATTTTAACGTCAATTTTTGCAATTATTTCTCTGAATATTGATGTATCACCATCCTCAAATATATTTTAGCTTGAAAAAAATCAGAAAAATCCATATTTAAGTTTGGTCATGAATTCTTTCACCCTTGCATATATTAATGTTTTCTTTCTTTTTTTCAATCTTTTGAAGTTTATGTGGAAGAGTGATATTTTGAGTTTATGTTCATAATATAATTTCAAAAACAGGTTTAAATTACATGGCGTTTTAATACAGTAATAATTAAATGCTTGTGCTTGTGTGAAAGAATTCATAACCTTTAATTGAAAAACTTATGAAGATAAAGTGATTAAGACCACAATAATGACAATAGCTACGTTTGAGTGCATTCATACCATACGTAGTTATTCTGTGAAACTTATCACCTCAATTTTTTTATTCTTCCTGGAATCCCATTCGATTTTCTGGGAAGAAATGCCTAGACAAATAAATAAAAGACATTCACAAACAAGGGCGTCGCTGGGTGTTTTTTTGGAGGGGTTAAAAAAATTTAGGATGTATTGTCCTGATATGTTCCTATGTAATGATTTTAAGACTTATTTTTTTTATTTTTCGAAAGTCATTTTTTTTTCTGGAGGGGGGGGTTATTACCCCCATTACTCCCCGCCGTATCGTTGTTCACAAAAGATATCGAAAATGTAATGTTCCGAAAAAAATTGTATCGGAGATCAATACAAACATGCAAAAAATATGAACGAGCAACTTCCGAATTTTGATGAACCAATTTCGCCAAAAATCAATTCATTATTTCAAATTTGTGACAGCTTGAAAATTTCGACGAACTACGCCAACGAATTGTAAATGAGTGTCGAGAAATGACTCCAAAACAACCTAATGAATCATAAATTTTTTTTCAAAAATGTGATTTTTTCGAGTTAAAAAAAAGTTCTTAGTAAAAATGGGCTTATAAATTTTAAAAATAACCAAAATATTCAAGATGGCGCATTTGCGAAAACGGTTCATTGAAATAACATTTTTTATGCAACGTTTTAAAGATCTTTAAAATGAAGTATCACTCAACCGCTCTTTCCTTTTCAATTTTAAGGGGTTGAAGCGCCTCTTCTTGAGGGTTGCTCGTTCAAGCCTCAAAGATACCCCAAAAGATGTCACCTAAACAAAATCATTCGGGAAATTTTTCCAAACTCAATGGGAACCAAATGCTTAGATTCAATTCATAAGTTTTTAGGGTGCTAAATAGGACATACTGATATTCTTTGCCGAGCTTTCAAATTTATTTTAATCCTTGTAGGACTCACTGACTACGGAAAGATCGTGCGATGAGGTTCCCACCATCAGCATAGACGGTTCGACCTCAAACTATTCTATTTTCCTCAACTGTCGGTTTCGTTAAAAACCTTATTCTAATTAGACTTCAAAATTAGATTCTCGGAACTGCACCTCAATCTCTACATTCGACTATTAAATCATAAATGCAACCGATAAACTATTTCCGCCATTGTGAAATGTGCGGATTTGAAATTTAAACATCACATTAAATGTGTTCCGCTCCGAGGAATAAGTTATTGCTAAATCCAATAGACACTAATGATGAAGAAAACATAAACTCTAACGGAAAATTAACAGTAGTAACTTTATGGATTGTAACAGTAATGAGTTGTTCGCTCCTGAAATTCTGCTTCAACGTGCTTTAAAAAAATAGATGTCGAGTTGGTTATAGAATTCTTCTGAAAGACTTGAAATTTGTGGAGAAAATAGTAAACATATTGTAATGTTTATTTGTAGATAGTAAGAATTTGAAATTCGTTCTAGTTTTAAAAGATTTTTTTGAATGATTAAATACTCGAAAATACTCCCGAGATTTTACGAAGGGAACTTCATTCGGCATCATGGCCAAATATGCATTGAAAAGCACTCCACCAACTTTTAAGAATTGGGTCCCTTGAATTTCTGGAATAGGTAATTATTGAAAGTAATGGTATGTAACGGTCATCATGAAAAAAATTCAACATGTGAGTGGAATTTTGTGTTCATATGAAAATGCAGAATCTCTGTTAGTTTTCAACATTTTTGAATTCGCTTTTCTGCATATGAAAGCAGAATGCTCAAAGTTTTCTTATGTGCTATTCCGAAGGAATATGATCAGAGATCTCTTATTAGCTCTTTCGATCGATCCATCCGCTTGTGACATTGCAATATTTTGAGTTCCTAAGAGTTATTTTTTTCGAAGGCTGGACCTTAGGCTCTTTCTTCAAAATACCACGAACGCTGCAAATGCTTACGTTGAGAATCTCTTTCCAATCCACCGATTGGACGACATTTTCGACGAATGCTGGCACCGTTTTAGTACAGCATTTTCCGTCAACGTGGCGTTTCTTAATGCTACCAGTCTCAATATATCGTGAAGAACAATTTTCCCATCCAATAGTGTTTCTGGCAGAAGTCGACGAGTTTCGACATCGGATTTTCCTTCCAGATGAAAGCAATCACCGAATTATGTCTCAAATCCATCGTCCAAAATTAAGAATGTCTTTATCTTAATATATAAAACTAAGTCAACCATTTTGTTGGTTACACCATTTATAACTCAAGATTGGATGAACAACAGTTCATCCAATCTTTCATAACAAACATGTTATGAAAGATTTTTTGTTGGAATCTTCTACGGCGGGGTTAACATAAAATACATTAAATTTGATGAAATGGAAAAAAAAATAGGAAATAATTTTCCTCCTTGCGAATAACGCCAATAGGTGTCGCTACGGTACATTTTCTAATAATATTGACGCATCTGTGTCCATGTGTTATTACACCTTTCTTTCTTCCGAACACTACGCAAAATTTTATAACGAAATGTGCTGAACAAATCCCCATTCTACAATTGATTATCGCCATCAGATGACAATCATAGATAAAGATAGTTATCTATATCTGTGATGGCAATGTAAACTGTGTATTTTGAGTTACCTAAACGTCCGAATGAAGACATTGACATTTTCTATCCAACACACAAAAATTCAATGGGCGTTTCCAAATGACTTCATTTGGAGCAGATATAATTAAAGGACGTGGATTCAATCCAACATTCCAGGTAAGAATATAATATTAACATTAATGATTTCAAATCACTTATTTTGTCTTCCCTTTCTGCTATTTAGATCCAAAGCCAGATTCACCATCGAATTGGATCATTACAACCACTTGAAGATACACATGAATTCCTCAATATTTACTTCATATAGGCAATATGGATGATCAACGTCAAACAATTAATGCAGATGTGAGAAGAATAATTCTTCAAGATCTGCAACAACTACTTCATGAACATCATGCATTGGTTCGATGATTTAAAACTGCTTTGGAACCTATGCCAAGTGACAATCACAAGGTTGTGATTACAGCAGATAAACGACCTGTTGGAGCACATGACGCCAATTCAACGCCCCTGCAATAGACGAAGTGGCAATTGTGATTGTAGATGAAAACTTGGAAACACGTGATATTGTTCTTGCGCGTCACAATACTGGATAATTGCAACGAATATATGAAACACACCGTTCATACGATGCTCTACAATACCCGTTAATGTTTTGGAGAGGTGATGATGGATATTACTTCAATATCAAGATGATAAATCTATTGAATGGTGAGTACCTTTATTAAAATTTAAAATGTTTATTCAAAACAAATTTGAATTATTTGATTTTAGGCCGAGAAACCACCAAGAAAGTGAGCTCGATGAATAATTATTCATTTAGTTTAATGGTTTGTTAAAATGCTGATAACTATTTGCTGAAATTTCGTATTGTGTGGACATGTATTGTGAAACTAGCTGACCCGGTAGACTTCGTACTGCCTCAATCGATAAATAAAAAAGCAACTTTAATATTATAATAAATTGTTATGGTATAATGTTGGCCAAGAAGTGTTTAGAAATATTGTCTAACCCAGAAACTAAAGAGAGTAGGGGATCTGGTGGTGGGACCAATTGTGCCAATTGGCAATTAGATATGGTAGCTGACCCGGCGAACTTTGTTTCGCCTTAGAGATGAATAAAGTTGTACTAACCATTGGTTTTTTTAAGAAGGAAATATATCAGGCGGAATACGAAAAGTAAAAAATATACAAAAAATGTAATTTCATTGAAATAGGTATGTACATTGTTTTTCATACATCAAAAGAATTCTCTTTATTCAGGAGGTGTAGAACTTTTTTTAATATTTCATCGATTGAGGCAGTACGAAGTCTGCCGGGTCAGCTAGTCTCATATAAAAGTCACTTCATAACATAACATGTTGGAGGACGCCCTGTCAAATTTTGACTGCGTTCGGTTGAACAGTTCAACTGCCGGACCCGATAAACTAATCCCTTGTTTTTTATGACAAAATAATGGACTCTACCTTTTATTGAGTATTGCATCCGATAATTAGTGTATTTTTCAATGCTGCATAATTAATGAAATTTTCGGTTATCTCCGAAAAGTGTGGCAACCGACCGATGAACCAGGAAGTTTGGACCGGCTCTTTACCTTCCTCATTAACCTAGGCCAGTAACGCTCCAATCTTACGCCACACATCTCCGTTCCCAAAATTTATACCGTAGATAAATGCACCGTTACGTTATCGCGGATTATTATAAGAGAATTTCTTCTCGCGTTTGATTAATCCCGGTAATACGAGATCGTAATGGGTTGTTGAGACGGAGTCACGTTTTTCCTCACTTCTGTTCAATTTTCTGACTGTTCCCATTGCGGGAGAACATCTCGCAGAGCTGATTGATTCAAGGCTCACACACACACGAATCTCGTTGTTCGGTTCGGAATTTAACAGTTGACTTGCTTGTTTAATTCGATAATCGTCCCGTTAGTTCGGATCGGACGAAAGCAATAAATCACGCGATATGGGTGCATGCGAACGCGGTGGAGTCTGCCTATTAGAAGCTGATTAGCAGGGACAGGAGGCTGTTGCTATTAACGGGTACAGAGCAAGGAATCGCCGAAGGAACCATTCTCAACGGCAATTAGAACCGACTACATCATACAATTCCGGAGAAGAAACGTTGCACATTCTTCACGAAGGTTCATCATTTCCAAGTCATTCCATAGGAAGAAGTAAACTGCGTTCTAGGATTATTGTCATCTCAGCAGGCCTTGAAATTCCAGTCGCGGCTTAATTTCTAGTTACATAACTCACTAAAAATTTCTATGGATCTATCAGAGAAAATGAATGTGATTTCTGAAATAATGAATGTTCATCAGAATAAATTTGAAAAAATTTTTATTTGGAGGTTTTTTCTACATGAAATTTTCACATCTTCAAATCAATAGTCAAAAATATGTATTTAATATAAAAGTGAAACTCTTCGTCACAGTAGATAATAGTTATTTATTATTTGAGTTCGGTTTTTCACTGCTAAATATGTTTGTCCATAGTGAAATAATTAATATGAATTGATTGTTTTTGTCGATATTGGAGAGTCTGCAAGAAGAGTAACTTTGAAAATTTTACCTAAAATTGAACTCCCTAAAATTATTCCAAATAATTAAAATAATGTTACACTATAGTAATTTTGATTTAAAAAGTATCTTGGTTCGAAATACGAAGTACCATCGGTGGGGTATCCATCCATATCAACTATTTGATGTCATTTCCGGAAAAACCGGAAATTGGATTTTTTTCTAAATATGTCAAAAAGTGTCCTATAGTGAGTATATTCAATGTTCCAATTTCAGAAATTAGCTTCAGAAACAAGGGAGTTTCTGGAGGTATACCATGATTGTGTGTCACCCTGTATACAGGATGTACCATGTTCTATTAGACGTTTCAGAAGAACTGAACCTATTTGAAATCTGAAAATTGGGATTATGATATCTACCAAGCTAAAATATTCTTGAAGCCTGTTGAGATACTTTTTAAAATATCCAGAAGAAACTGAAGAAAAAAAGGGAAATAAGAGTATTCGGTATTATGATTGTTATTCCAATTCTAAATATCTTAAGCACAAACCGTTTTCAAATTTTTAAAAAGACTGTGGAAATATTGTACATTTCTAGAATTTTGAAATACCCGTCACAGGGTTTTCCAAATATTGGATCAAAAATTTTGATCAAGATTTTCCCATATTTTTCGTTATTCGAATTAGAACCCTATTTTTTTATGATTGCGATGGATCCTGCGAAGGAAAATAATGATTGTTTTCTAACTTATTAATGCTCCTAAAATGGATAATTTTGAGTTATTAAGGATTT
This sequence comes from Hippodamia convergens, assembly GCA_038502775.1. Classification (NCBI taxonomy): domain Eukaryota; kingdom Metazoa; phylum Arthropoda; class Insecta; order Coleoptera; family Coccinellidae; genus Hippodamia; species Hippodamia convergens. The sequence continues at coordinate 48,661,939 of CM076610.1, forward strand.
TCTGATTTCATGTCGTACGCAGAGAACAAATTCATAAAATCTGTTCCATATCAACAATGATCTATGGTCAAAGAATATAAACTATTCCAATGATTCACTATTGACAGAATTATTTTCTGAATTTATTCATCATTGTTGATATGAATCAGATTTCATGAATTTGATGACATAAAATCTTTTATAACTCAAAAATTATTCATCTTAGGTGCATTAACATGTTAGAACACTATCATTATTTTTCTCCGCAGGATCTAAGGCAATCATAGAAAAATAGGGTTTTAAATCGAAAAACAAAAGATATGGGCCTTGATCCCAATTTTCGAACCAACATTTGGAACATCCTGCGAGAGTATCTCTAAATTCTAGAAATGTGCAATATTTCCACTGTCTTCGACTTCAAAAATGTGAAAACAACTTGTGCATAAGATATTGAGAATAGGAATAACAAACATAATACCAAATACTGTAATACATCTTTTTTCTTCAGTTTTTTCTTCATATTTTGAGAAGTATTTTGACGAATGCAACGATTTGAATTAGAATGTATTCAGAATTGAATACTCTATCAAAATTGAAAATGAAGAAATAGAAAAAAAATTTATTGGTTTTTTTTTTAATTTCCTGTGAAAGTGAAAGTAGTCAGACTTCCAGAATATTTAAGCTCGGTAGATAATATCGCACACTATTATAATCCCAATTTTTAGATTCCAAATAGGTCCAGTTCTCCAAAAACGTCTTATAGGCCGTCGAACTTGGTACACCTTGTATACCAATTTCCTTGCCTGGTATGAATTGAAAAATGGAAGAGAGCATTTGAATGAACCTGTTTTTTCAATATAATTTCAAGAGCAATGAAAAATCAAAAAACTCCATCAGAAGGAATATTATTTAGGTCTTTTCTGAAAATAGTTCATGTTTAGAGTCGGGTTAACTCTTTCCTTGTCGATTTTATTCTAATTGAAACACAAATTCGACCAGAATAATTCTTCAATCTGGGGAAGTCCAGAATTTATTTTAAAAGTTGAGGAGAAATTTATGGATAATCATGAAATAAATTTTTTATTTAACATAGCACGAAAAAAAATTCCTTCTTATAATTTATTCTCAAAAATCTAAGATTCTCCAACAAGAGAAAAATAATTATGTCAAAAAGAAAGAATAAATCTTTGTGTGCTACGTTTTATCATCCTTGTCGACTAGAAACGAAGATATAGAGAAAGCAATTGATTCACGACAACAATTATCTAATCAGAAACCATCATACGTTTTCTACTCCATCGCAAAATAAGCAGGAATCCGATCAGGACAATTTCAACAGCGAGTTAAAAAAAACAATTCCAACGAATATGGAAACGTGCCCAGGTCTGCCATCCTTAACAGAAACCTCATCCGATTTTATTACCTGCTAAAAAGTAAATTGTTTCTAGCGTAGAATGGCGAGAAAAGAAGTTTAATTACATAAATTATCGAATGAATGTTGTGTAAATACTTGCAACATTATGTTTGTTGGTGGTGAATTGCATTTCAGCCAATAATTTCAAAGGCGCAGAAGGATTTTATCCTCGTAAAAAAGTGACGAACGTACTTGGGGATAGAAATTGATGCCAGTCTCGATTCTCACAGCTGCGGTGTGAGAATGGGACGGAATAAAGAAAATGAGACATAATAAGCAAATGGCTCTATTTCAACAGGTTTTCGAGTTGTTGGGGTGAGAAATTTTCGAAATGCCTTTGAATATTGGAGAAGGTTAATCTCTCTGGAATGAAAGTCAAAGAGGAATTGAGTAAAGGATACGCGGAATCGATATAATCAAGAACAAAATTTCATTTTTCCTAAGGAAATGCTCGAAAGAACAGGTGACATAATATTGTGTTTTTCTTATGGAAACAATAGTTAGAAAGAATCGCCATTTTTTTCCCGTTTCAGAAATATATCATACATCATACATCGCCCTCAGATTCATTCAGTTATCATGAAAAATATATTTTGTATGTGAAATTTGAATTATTGGAGTATTAAGTAGGCTGAATCACAGAATAATATGTCTCTACACAAAGAGTCAATTAGTTTAATTCGAAGTCATCATTGCCAGCAATATGGAAATGTTCGAAAACTACGAGATATTCTCGTACAGATCATATTTGATATGTTAAAATGTTTTATTTTAGCGGCAATAATGACTTCGAATTGACAGTTGTTCTGAACAGAGATCAAACCACGGAGAATTGAATCAAGTATTCAATCGCAAAATAATAATGATACCATGGGTAGAGACATATTATTCAGCCTACGTAATACTCAATAATTCAAATTTCACATACAAACTATATTTTTCATGATAACTGAATGAATCTGAGGGCGATGTTTGATGTATGATATACTTCTAAGACGGGAAAAAATGGCGATTCTTTCTGAGCCATTTCAAACTATTGTTTCCATAAGAAAAAACACAACTTTATGTTATAGCTCAGCAGGGAAACCTCTTGGGAAAAAACAAAGTACTTTACTGGATTGCTATCAAGGGAAAAGACCTAGTACGCTACTAGATTGCTATGACAAAAGTGTCTCTATAATGTTCTCAGTTCAACATCCTAGCACGAAGAGAAACGGAGATAATGGACCAAAGTTGAAATCGCCCAAATTTCAATTTTGGCCTATAACTCGAAAACAAAAGAAGATAGAGGAATGCAGTTTATGGCATTATCAGTTTCTCTAAAAAAGACCACCGTAACGTGTCACATTCAATTTCCTCTATCTCTCACGGTTAAAAAGTTGTAGTTCAGGTATCACCAATTTTGCCCTCCCTGTACATGTCCATATCTATTTGAAATATTTCATTTTATTTTATTTGAAATTTTCTGGTTGTTTTCTAGGGTTTTCCCTCCAAGTTTCTGAAATAAAAATCAATTCGAACATTTTTCAGATAATGGAATAAAGGACCCTGCATAAAACTTGTGCACTAATTTGTCTGGGCCAGAAACAACATTTTGAACTTTTAGACTTCGTAACGTTTTGGAGTCAATATCAGACTCTTTCTTTAGACAAATTCTCAAATTCATAAAACTTTTGTCTGAAAAAGAAGTCTGATCTAGACTCCGAAACGTTACGAAGTTTAAAAGTTCGGAATGTTGTTTCTTTTTTCATTGTTAGGCAACAATTTTTTGAAAGGATTTGGCCCCTGACGAATTAGTGCACAAGTTTTGTTATTGCGTTTCCTTACTCAATTCATGATTGAAATTGGATGAATAATAAATTCATCATTCAGTCATGAGAATATCTTCTTCAATTTCTATCAGCTCGCAGAAGAATTTAATTAACAGAAATAGATGAGAAAAGAAAGAGAAATGAGCTTTTCAATCCAAAACAGACATCTAGATGAAATTTCTTCCTGCCTTTTTCTCGCGCAGGAAGCAACTAAGACCTGACTCAATTTCGAAAAACCAGTTTCTCGCTCGACCCCTCATCGAAATCTCCGGTCGTTTCGCTTTTGCAATTATTGGTTTCATCACCGTCAAGAATCGCAAGAAAAACAAATATACCAGTACATCGTACAACGTCGTTACACAATGAATTGATAAGACAGAGTGATCAGTTGCGATCTCGCTGAGAGCATAATTAAAGGGAATTTGTTTTCAATTTCGAGTCAATAAATCTCTTAATGGCCGGACCAGTTCATCGCGTTCGCCACGGAGATCATTTTTTTTACGTAACGAGTTGACGCTGTCACCAACACAACAATGTATAGTGATTGGTGTGCGTACACAAAATTAACTTGCTAGATCGTTTCGGAGATACCGTAACGTTCTCTTGAATCACTCATTTGCTCTCTTGTTTCAAAGGATTAAGTTCTACAGGGTGAACTGTAGATTTGTCATGCAATAATAACATTTATTTTCTCTTCCATTGTTTCCTCCGGGTCTTTGTTTCCGAGATACAGAGTGTAAAAATTTCATTTTTTTTTTCAGTTTTTTGCTAATAAGTCGGGAACCGTTTGAATTACAGATTTGAGTTTTTTATACACTTTGTAACTAATAGTAGCTACTTTCTTGCTTTTTACCCGGTTATATTAGAGGTGCCAGTAGCGGAGATATTGAGTTCGCACAAAGGTTTTCACCCCCAACTTCTACACCACTGAACAAATTTGCATTTACACATCAAATTCCGATGCGCCAATGTGTTTTACATAAGGTACTCTTGATTCATTGCTCTAAAGTGAACCGTTTTCGAGAAAACTGGCATTTATAATAGAAAACAATTTGCTAATGCATTGTAATTAATGAGTAGTGATATTTAACAAGTTTATCAATTCAAACTTAAAAGGCTAGTTGCAAAATCTTATTGAAATTAATAAACTTGGTAATTATCACTATTAATTTTTCCAATTACAAGAAATTTACAATGCTTTATCAAATTGTTTTTGATCATATAATGCCAGTTTTCTCGAAAACGGTTCACTTTGGAGCAATGAACCAACAGTACCTTTTTTATGTACAACATATTGGCGCAACAGAATTTGCTATGCAAGTGCTAATTCATCCAGTGGTGTAAAAGTTGGGGTTTAAAACCTTTGTGAAAATTCAATATCCCCACCACTGGCGAAAGAAGGTAGCTATTATAAGTGTCAATTGTAAATTTCTTGTAATTGGAAAAATTAATAGTGATGATTACCAAGTTTATTAATTTCAATAAAATTTTGCAACTAGGCTTTTAAGTTTGAATTGATAAACTTGTTAAATATCACTACTCATTATTTACAATGCATTAGCAAATTGTTTTCGATTATAAATGCCAGTTTTTCTCGAAAACGGTTCACTTTAGAGCAATGAATCAAGAGTACCTTTTATGTAAAACACATTGGCGCATCAGAATTTGCTGTGTGAATGCAAATTTGTTCAGTGGTGTAGAAGTTGGGAGTGAAAACCTTTGTGCGAACTCGATATCTCCGCTACTGGCACCTCTAATAAAACCGGGTAAAAAGCAAGAAAGTAGCTACTATTAGTTACAAATTGTAAACAAAAACTCAATTCTGTAATTCAAACGGTTCCTGAGATATTAGCAAAAAACTGAAAAAAATGTTATTTTTTCATGGCAAATCTACAGTTGACCGTTGATACACTTATTTAGGAACACTCTGTATAGTAGTTGCAAATCATCGGATATAGGCGATATTGCCAGCACAATTTTTTCTTCAGGAATTTGTATTAAGACGCCCATGAGATTTTATTGAATCTTTGTAATAATCGTAAAAATATTAGTTTATTTCGGTGAAAATCGAATTACAGCAATGAGGTACAATTAGACATTATAATAATTATTTGATATTCTGAAATATATAGTAATTCTTGTTCTTGAAATTGTTGTATGAAGAATACACGACAAAAAAAGCAAAACAAAAAACCATACAGAAATCACAGCACAGAGCATTACAGAAAATAGTTATATGTTCTTGCACGGAAATTATTTTATCCCTTGTTGTGAGTGAGTCCCTTGTACCTCATCATTTTTTTTTCAATCACCTTTATTTCAATAGATGTTGATAACCTTTATTTAACTCAGAATTTGAAACAAGGAATACTTAACCTTACATTTATAAGTGACATAAATACTTACCTATACTCGATAAAATTTCTGAGTTGATTTCAGAACAGAAATGTAAAAAACAAGTCTTGTACCCTAGGATAGTGGTATTTTTCTTATGACGCTAATTGAAAATGTCATTCCAGAAGTAAAATTACCAGAATTATAATCATTATTTACTCATCATTGAAAAAAAACATGATTTTTCAAGAAATCGACATTCGTTGATTGATTTTCCTTACACGGATTGGACATATTTTTTTTCACCCGGTGACATGTATTTATTCGTTTTATTTTTCAATTGAAAAATCTTTTTTGTGTTTATATAAAAACGGAAGTATTCAGTTACATATTCCAAATATTTCAAACCATAATATTCACGTGGTCTACAACTGAAGAAATTCATATAATTTCTTGCCCCAGATTGAAAGAGTGATTTTGGATAGTTGGTGATGAGAAAATTTCTATTTTCAACGAAGAAAATATAGATTGTCCGGGCCCGTCAGTAGAAGCAAAAAATTTCTAGACGACGCTATTGAGTCGCCATTGTATTGTATTTCATTTTTGTTGTATTTTTGCCACGCATCCTGGGTTTCTGTGAAACCCTCAGAAGCTACTTAAAGTCTGTGCGGGTTAGAAAAAAGGGTGGGTGTGTTCTGTGTGGAGTTTGTTACTGTGTCCCAACGCCACTTAAGACACAGCAGTGTTAATTTGTTCGTTAAATTCTCCATACCAGAAGATTTCTTTGCTTACAGTTTTTGCCTGAGTAGAACGAATCTAGAATAGAAACTGAAGTAATGTATAGTATGTTTATCTCGGGTGCAATAATGAAAGCTAGAATATGATTTCTTGTGTTTCTTCGGGATTGGAGTAATCATACACCTCTCAGTTTCGGCACCACTCGAACAGAAGGTGAACCATTGTTTATCGCTGCGTCCCTTTCTTTTGAAATAATCAATTGAACCTGACACCGCCGCACACATTGTGTATTATTTTACATACGAGAGCGCAGAGCCGTATTTCGTACCAATCGAGATGAAATTGATGGCGATGTAATATTGAAATTATCGTTTTCGAATATTTTCTTCAAGCACCAAATACAAACATCATTCTTATGATGAATGAAAAAAAAAATGAGAAATTTCAAGCACCGAATTTTGCGAATTTATGACATTATGAATTATTTCAACGATTTATTTGAATTTTCGTTCCAAAAAATTATCCAATATATTGCTGGTTTTCTTGAGGTAATTATTTAAATAACTTTAACATTTAAATGTGAATCTGTACCTTTTTCATCTTCTGACATAGTATGTTTTTTCTAGAGCCCTGATGATGCAAAAATAAATTTGCGAAACGTTGGCCATTACATAAAGTGATTTCTTAATTCTCCTGCGTTCCCTTACCCCAAAAAAAAACAGCAATATAGTATGAATTATTTCATTGCTGCTGAAAATGATAACATTTTTTTCAGAGATTAATGTCTTTTTTTCTACAAGGATCCTGTCAATGAGCGAAACTGTAGCCATTGGTATGATGAGAATCTACACCTCTATCGAGAAGGACCCACTTCAAACACAGACAAAGTAAATGTGTGGGCTACAATATATGGAAAATTACTGTTATGGGTCCAATATTTACGGATGGTCTTCTAGATGAGAAAACGCATTTGAATCTGTTGCAGAATAAGATGGACCTCGCAATCCTCTAATTTGATCCCTCTAGTTCTTCTTCTATTCTTTTCCTTTTGGGATACCTCAAATCGTAGCTTACAAAATTGAACTTAATAACATAAAAAAGACTCAGATTAGGGCAAGAAAAAGGCAATATTTCCCGCGAAACTCTTGCCATTGTCGAACAGAAATTTGGGAGAAGACTGAATAATTGTTTGGATAGTAATACAAATCAATTCGAGCATCTCAGTTGATCAGCACACTAAGTACAACTGGTAAATTGTTAATACTCTCACCTACGTCATTACAGACTCCGAACATCCTACAATTCGGAGAATTCTTAGCAAGATTTGTCTTCTATAGTGGTAAATAAAACAACTCTGTACTTCTCATTCTCAAGTCCTTCACTCTGAAAGGAATACTTTGCAGGATGTCAGGAACCAGCAACTGGCCGTTAATAGTTTTATGAAGAAAGAGAAAATCGAACTTTTCCCTGCAATTTTCTAATGTCAACAAGCAAAAATGTTTTGAAACATGGAAATAATCATGGTTTTCTATGATAAGTTCCTTACAGTACTGAAAGAAGTGCTGTAATGAACTAATTTTTCGTGTATTGGTTGTCAGTACTAACCGCCGATCCTATCAATTTTCAAATAAAATCAATTCAAATTCCGTAATCTGTCAAATTTCATAAGTCACACCAACTGCCAAGATACAATACAAAAGTCACTAATCTGAATTTTTATTTGAATTTCGAGAGAATTTCACAAAACTTGACTGAAATAGAGAAAATATCGTCTAATACTCGTTGCAGAAGAAAATTCCAATACTCATTCTTTCAAAAACTCGCACCTTCGTCTCTCGTTTTCTAATTTCGCGTTGGAATAGGAGCCCATTCTGCAACTTGTTTCAAAATATACTATTGATTTCTAAAAGAACAACTGTATGAGTTTTAGTAAATTAAAGAAAAACAAATTTTGTACCCTATAAACCAAACAGTTGTGTCTTTTTATTTTCTGAATCCGATGTGGAATGAAGTTCATGACTCTGCTGTGGAATTTAATTGTTTCATTCTGCCCACATAACAAACATAGAATTACAAAATCAAGTTTTTTGTGCCCATCATGGTCACTCAGAGTTTTGCAACTTCTTGCCTGAATGATTGAGTATAAATATATTAATACTCAATGCCTGTATACAGAAAGGTCATCATTAGTTTCAACCAAAATTCGTCCAGTGTATACTTTTCTAAACTTTCCTCGAATGCACCCTACTACGCACCTGGAAGTTGATGAACCGGTGAAACTTGTAGCTCTGTTCCGTTGATTTCTTCTTAGCGTAGTGTTTATTTCATACTCATACGAGTCCTTGCTGAAATTCTGCTGGCCATTGGTCGAGTCGCTTATGGGACCAGAGCCGGTTTTCTTATTCGAAATGAAAGTTTTCGGTTAACAATTAAGACCAAATTGAATTCTGTTAAGCGCAATAACTCCGATATAAATATGTTCGGGGAGCTTTCGCGACTGTTTTTCAAATTCATGTAACAGCCAGTCTGTCGTAAATCTCGCCCGGTGAAGAATTTCGAGCCGAACAGTTTACCAGTTGTAATTTGAATTTATCTCTGCATATTCCGAAATGTTGAATAGCCGTTTTCACCTCGTTATGATGTTCTGATGCAACATCGATCCCGTGTTGTTTCACATACAGGTTGTTTTCGGTAGAAAATGCTCATCGATGATTACTTTTTAATGCGAGAAACAAATTAATTGCCGTAGTTAAAATCATAATTGCTCCGAAGCAGTTGAAATCGGGCGAAGGAAAAAATTAACTGAGGTCGTTCTGCATTTCATCGGCATATTTATCGCTTCTGAAAGCAGTCTCAAAATTGGAAATCAACACTCGGTTTCGTTACGTAATGATCTATCACGAAACGAAAAGACCATTTGAATAGGTAACCTAAAAATAGGTAAAAAATGAAATCATTCAAAAAAAATCGACTTTTTTTGTTTTCACGAAACCCCCTCATTAACTTCAGGGTATCGAAAAAACACCTCTGTGAAAATATCAGCTTAAATATTAGTATTTATATGTCCGCTCATCGATAATTTTCATTTTTCCTACTAATAGGAAAAAAATTTCTTTCAATGGACGGATTTCATTGTGTGATACATTTTCGTGTAGGCAATTAGATACTCCACAAAAAAGTATTGTACGATATTTCGATAAAACGGCTCGTTCGAAAGTTATTCGATTCGATACTAATATTGGGGTATTTGTGAAGAAAAAGTACGAATAACTTTTGAACGAGCAGTTTTATCGAAATATCTTAAGAGACATCTAATTCCCTACACAAAAATGTATCACACAGTGGAATCCGTCTATTAGTAAGTAAACAAAAAGCTTTTTATCGAAAAAAGAAATCTTTCCCTGCTATTAGCAGCGAAAAAAGAAATCATCGATGAGGGACCTCTATCATAGTAGTTTATTCTAAAACAAATTGCAGAATGAGCTCCTATTCCAACATGAATGCGAAATTCGAAAGCGATCGACGAAGGAGCGAGTTTTCGAAAGCATAAGTGTTGGAATTGCCTTCTGCAACGAGTATTAGACGATATTTTCTCTATTTCAGTCAAGTTTTGTGAAATTCTCTCGAAATTCGAATAAAAATTCAGATTAGTAAATTTTGTATTGTATCTTGGCAGTTGGTGTGACATACGAAATTTGACAGATTACGGAATTTGAATTCATTTGATTGGAAAATTGAGAGGGTCTGAGGTCAGTACTTACAATCAAAAAACGAAAAATATAACTGAAAACAATGCTGCCATGAGTTTCATTACAGCACTACTTTCAGTACTGTAATGAACGATACCGAAATAGAGAAAATATTAATATTCAAAGCTAATATTTTCACAGACGTCTTTTTTCGATACGCTGAAGATAATTAGAAGGCAGATTTAGTGAAAACAAACGAAGTTGATTTTTTCGAATCATTTTTTTCTTCGCAAATACCTCAATATGAGCATCGAATCGAATAACTTTTGAACGAGTCGTTTTATCGAAATATCGTAAGGGACTTTTTTGTACAGTATCTAATTGCCTACACAAAAATGTATCACACAATAAAATCTATCCATTGGTTTGTGAACAAAAAATTTTTTATTGAAAACAGAAATGTTTTCCCTGTTAAAAGTAGGGAAAATAGAAATAATCGATGAGCGATCCCTAAATATTAATATTTAAGGCTGATATTTTCACAGAGGTCTTTTTTCGATACCCTCAAGATAATTAGGGGGAAGGGGTTAGTGAAAACAAAAAAGTCGATATTTTCGAATCAGTCTAATATTCTTCTGAAATAAAGAAGTACCTGGCTGAGGTTAGTACAACACGTGCATATGATAAAAAGACGAAAGACAAAAACTTCAGCATGAAAAATCCTGACCTCGATCGTGAAAAAAAACATTCAGTGAAAATATGAAATATCAAGGGACATCAACGTTATCTAGGAGAACATCTTCATGTTATCCTCCTATGGACAGATTCCTCACCAATCTACCTGCAATTCTTAATCTGAAATGAATAAAGGCAAGGGCAGAAAAAATCAACCATGCAGAATGAATTAAATCATTTTCAAAGAAACCACCCATTTCAGAAATGCATTCGTTACTTCCTGTATAGCTTCGAAAACATCTGGAAATTTATAAATGGGACAACTATTTTTAAGATGTTGTATTGTCTCCTCAACTTCCCCACACTCACAACTAGGGCTCTCGACCGAATTCCATAGGAAGAGCATGCTGTTGCATCGTCCATAGCCTGTTCTAATACGATTTAGAGCAGACAATATTTTCCTGGGAAGGTCAAAAACAATGGACTCTGATTGAAGGATCAGTAATAAGATCTTTGTTGACAGAATTGCAGGCATTCCATTCAGATTGTCAAATTTTCTTCTCTCTTCTATTCATATCGATTGAAAAATTTGACCAAGGGAGAGTATGGGAAATGAATTTGGAAAGGAATTAAATTTGTTTCAAAAACTCAAAGTTGTTGCCTCTCGCGAATATGGGGAGGTACAATATTTGAGAGGTTTGGTAATCAAGGAGTAGGAGTAGATCTGATAGTACCAATGATAATCCTTATAGAAAAATATAGTTGGACATCAATTTTTATTTCATGAACACTGTTCAACCATACATGGCAACAATATTCAACAGCAGAAAAAACCAAAGCTAGCGCTGCCATAAAAAGTATTGTTGCATCAGCGCCCCATGAAGTACAACCTAATTTCTGAAGGATGTTGTTTCGAGTTTTAAGCTTCAAACGCAGATCATCTCAACCTCAACTAAAAAGAAAGAACATTCACTATGAGCTTTCTGCAGGGCTTTCCAATCGAAATAGAGATTCAAATCATCATCGCACCGAAACTCATTTGGTCGATATTATGAAGTTGGTAGTCATCTGCCTTGAAATTAATTCGATTTGGGGTATACAATTCACTCACTGTCTTGCAAAATACCTTTCCAACATCTGCCTACTGGAATGAATTGGGTTCTTTCCACATTAAACGCAACATCAGTGTGTCTAAGAGTAATTCTCATCGAATTATGCAACTCTTTTATAAGCTATAATTAGCGAATGGAAGAAAATGTTCGGATATTTGATGAAACCCGATGAATCTTGATCGAACCAACAAATCTGTCTTCAATTTGTCTCTTTTGTAATAATCTCCATTTCTTCAAGGAACACACGAAGATTTCTCTCGGCCTTTGGCTACAAATCGTTAAAATAAAATTAATTGGATGTAGAATCGTCTGTATTGCTTCTGGCTATGTATTTATCAGTATGTTCTTGTGATAGATTACTGGCTTTTCGTTGTAGTAGTCCATCAGATAAATGCAGTAATACATGTGTTTTCCTTGCAAGTTCCTTTCGATGTCTAATTAAAAGTATGGAGAATTGTGTAAGCCAAGTGTCTGGGGATTCAATGTTTCAATCTAATTAACGATCGGTATCGTCAATGAAAGAGGAACCTCTGGTGCAGTGTTATGCAGTTATTCAGGTGAATTAGAGGCCGTGAACGAAATTAGTGCTCCGCTATAATGAATTCTTCGTTTCTTCCAGATGGAATGATACGAATGAGGTTAATAACGCCGAATAAATATGTACTTCGAGTTTCTATTGATGGAATTGTTGCCTGGAATTCCTTCCTATACTTATCATTTCATCTGCTGTCTTATTTTCAATTTATCTCATTGAACTGGGTCGTGTTTCTTTGTAAAAGGACATTTCAATACGTACATTGGTAACCCCAATTTTCCCCAAAACGTCCAAATATTTTTTAATTCTGTAAATGGCGTTTTGAAAGAATCAATGTTGCGCGTAAAAATCTGCGAGAAAAATTAAGACGATAGGCGTCGCGGAGGTATCGATTTTTTTCCAGGAGCATACCTTTTTTATCGTGTCATTCGAAAGATAATTTTATTCTGAATTTTTTTCCGAATACAATTTTCTGTCATTTATCTGCAGTGTGTTTTATGTTAATTATATTCCATTTATTTTTTATGTACCTATTGTGATAGTATCAGATATCGCCACACCTAACGCCCATGGATTAACTTTCTGAGGAGTATTCTGAAAAATATGGTACACAAACTGATTCTAAGAACTTGGACCATTTGAATATGAAGAGAAGAAACGTATGTGCCCAAGTAGACACTCATATTTTGACCAAAGTACCTTATAATAGGGATACATGATGCAACTTATGTATGGATTATGATGGCTAGATGACCTAGACATGATTTTGTTTCGTTAAATGAACGAGGGGCTTTGTAAAAAACTATTTGTCTATTTTTATTTTCATTAAATATTATATTTCATATATTATAGCACTAAACAATTTTTTAATAAGAAAGCAAACATATCGAATCATATGTTCTATACAGGGTGTACCAAGTTCGACGAACTATTAGGCTTTTCCGGAGAACTGGACCTATTTGAATCTGAAAATTGGGATTATGATATTGTTTGACATTATCTTCCGAGCTAAAATATTCTTGCAGCCTGACTTCTTTCAGTTATAGGGAATGAAAAAGAAAATTCAAAAAATTTTTTTCTTTACGAATTAGATAAAGTATTCAATTGTGAATACATTCGTATTCAAATCGTATAATTTGTCATGATATTTTCCAAAATATCGAGAATAAATTGAAGAAAAAGGGAGATAAGAGTATTCGGTATTATGTTTGTTATTTCTAATCTAGATATCTTAACCTCAAACCGTTTTGACATTTTTCTAGTCGAAGACAGTGGAAATATTGTATATTTTCAGAATTTTGACTCGTCACAGGGTGTTCCAAATGTTGGGTCAAAAATTGGGATCAAGATTTGCCCATAACTTTTGTTTTTTAAATTAGAACCCTAATTTTTTTATGATTGCGTTCAACTTGTTAATGCTCCTAAAATTAATAATTCTTGTGTTATTCAGGATTTCCTGATTTCATGTCTTATAGCGTCAAATGCATAGAATCTGTTTTATATCAACAATAACCATGGTCATAGAAGATAAATTATTACAATAACTCACTAGTGACACACCTCTTCTCTGACATCATTTGTCATTGTTGATATGGAACAGATTTCATAAATTTGAATCAAAAAATCCTAAATTACTCGAGAATTTTTAATTTTGGGAGCATCAACATGTTGAAACATTATTATCATTTTTCTTCGCAGAATCCAACGCAATCATAAAAAAATAGGGTTCTAATTTGAAAAACGAAATTTATGGGCCAATCTTGATCAAAATATTTGACCCCAACATTTGGAACACCCTATGACGAGTTTTTCAAAATTCTAAAAATGTATAATATTCCCACTGTCTTCGACTACAAAAATGTGAAAACGGTTTGTGCTTAAGATATCTAGATTAGAAAAAACAAACATATTAACGAATACTCTTATCTTCCTTTTTTCTTCAGTTTTTTTTATATTTGGGAAGGTATTTTGACGAATGCAACGATTTGATTACGAATGTATTCAAAATTGCATACTCTATGAAATTCAAACACAAAAAATCAGAAATCAGATTTTTCACTCCCTGTATAACTGAAAGTAGTCAGGCTCAAAAAATATTTCAGCTCGGTAGATAATGTCACATAATAACATAATCCAATTTTCAGATCTCAAATAGGTCCAGTTCTCCAGAATCGTCTAAAAGGCCGTCGAACTTGGTACACCCTGTATTCTAGCCATTGTGATCCATACATGAGTTATATCATTTCTCTATTCCATTATAGGTTACTCTGGTCGGACGTTTTCGACGATATTGGGGTTACCAAGATGAGTGAATCACCCTGTACATTCAAATTCAAAATCTGATGTGTTTTCTCCAGTTTCTCAGTAGGTATCTTTGTTACTGAATAATGTGTTGTCCATCGAAAACTTAAAAACTCGATTTTCCGGCTTTGAAATAAAAATATGGAAAATCGTATGCAGCTGTCACTTTCTGATTAGATGAGGCACAACTTTCCCGTTTTTTGCATTATCGTAGCTGCAACCCCCTTACAGGGGTGAAAACAATTCCATGATTTTGAATAGGGATGATTGGTGTTGGGATATCTTATTTTGAAGATTTTGAAATTTTGCTTCAAAATTTCCAACGATATCGAAATGACAGGTAAAATAGTGGAAGAATACTAACTACAAAGTACCTCTGAAATGTGTACGAATAATATTCTCGAGATAAATTCCACATTGCCTCTTTCACTATTTTTCATTTCATTATCCCCAAAAACGTAGGAAAAAGAATCAAAATAGAAAACATAGAGGCGAATGACAACAGTTACGGTATTCGAAATATTCGTTACTGTGAAGTTACTCAACAGACAACAGACAAAATCACATCGTAAAGCTCTTCCTCCAGAATGTTAACCCACAATATATGATCCTGTCCATATGTTCATCTATGAAATAAAGCACCTGGCGTCAATCCAGAAGGCGAAACCGCTAATGAAGATAATTTGTTGAATTTTAATGAACAGAAAATCACGAAATATTCACAATAATCACGTGGAGGCTTATGTTTGTCTCACAAACGAAGACCGGTAGAAGTTGAGATTTAATTGATACATCCATCAAGTCAGATGAATATTCAGAATGTTCGGATACTCTTGGAATTTTCCTTAAAATGTTCTTGAAAGCATGTGATTAATTTCAACATTTCGGAACTGTTGAAAATGCTTAATGGTTGTTCACAGCTTTGATTGATACTTGGACATTACATTCGCCATATCTGGTCCTCTCGGATCAAATTTTGCTAAGAACAACGGACATTTGAAATATACATCAACGTGAACAAGAGTTGATTCATTCAATTTTTTTTTTATTCAAGTATGTACCTTTGTGTTAAAGGTCATGAAACTCAAATTGCACGATAAAGAGTTGCCCTCAAAGATAACATTGTTGTTAAAAGTGAAAGACCAACAGTAGTTAATGGCGAAAAAAAAAGAACATCACATACCTACACATACAATTTGGCCAGAATGAAATATAAAAATATGAAATTTTCTATTACCTTGAAATAATAATTTGAAGTTCTATTGAAAAACAAATATTTTCAAACCGAGTATCGGTTTTCAGGAATCTTCATTTAATTTTGAGGAAAGCTGAAAAGAAAATGTTTGAACATAATCAAAAGATATTCGACAGAAATAAAACTAAGGGTAACCTCTTATTATTTATAAATACGAAAGTTTGTGAGTATGTGTATGTGCATGAGGATGTTTGTTACTCTTTTACGTAAAAACTACATAACGGATTCAGATTAAACTTCACATTAAAATAGCTTATCTATCAGAATAACACAAAGGCTACAACTTATAAAGAATTTGTGCAATAGGTATGCTGCAAGCTATTTAGGAGTAGGTACCCTGTCTAAACCGTTGATGATGCACGAAGGTAATATTCCTAACATGAGTTTGTTTGTCCCAAAAAGTTCGCGAGAGCATCTAAACTGCTCCACATGAGTTAGGGATATTGAATTGAATTGCAAAAATATAGTTTAAATGAGATTTTTTGATGAAAATATTGATATGATTACAAGTTGCAGGAAATAAAATTAATTTTAGCCTGTAGGTCTGCAGCGTATACAGGGCGGTAAAGAAAAATCGAGTAAAATAACAAAATTTTATTCCAAATTTGGTTCCATAAACGGGGCAGAAGCTCTCCCAGATCATTCAAGGATTCTGGGGTAGGTTGATGATTATCTAATTTTCTTTGGAGCATATCCCATGCATGTTCTATGCAATTCAAATCTGGTGAGTGCGGAGGTATTGGTATCATAAATGTGGAATACCAAGCTCCTCGCGCGCATTCTCAACTATGGCTGCACGGTGCGGTCTAGCGATATCGTCTAGAAATTGAGAAGTTTCACCAATAGCAGCTTGAAAATTTAGCAGAACATTGTCAATGACATGATTCCTATAATGTGAGGCGGTCATCTTCTCAGGACAAATGTGTAGATCTGTGCGCCCGTTGAAACATATCCAGGCCCATGCCATAACACTACTCCTCGGAATGAATGAAATTCTTGGACATAGCGACGATTACGGGGTATGCGTGGGATTTTCCTTTCCCTTATTCTTCGAGAATCTGAAAATCGTCCATATTTGTATTCATCAGTGAAAAGGACACTACCAAATTGATCGTTCCAATTGATATATTGCCTGGCCCATTCCAGTCTCTTACGTTCATGTTCACGTTTTAATGGAACTCCTCTTAATTGACGTCTAGAACCTAGATGCACCTCTCGTCTGATGGTTTCGAAGGAAACTTGGACCGCATCTGCATTTCGAAGAGTATTCCGAAGCATTCTAGACGTAGATGTAGGCTTTCTTCTCGCCGAAACGGTGATGGAAAGATCCTGAGCAGGTGTTGTTTTTCGTCGCCCACCAAGACTTGGTCTTTCCAACACGGAACCTGTCTCCAAAGTCGAGTTATCACACTTTGGCTGACTTGGAGCTCTTACGCTACTACAACCTGAGTTAGGCCAGCCTGTAGCATTCCGATAGCCTTATTAACCTCAGCGTTTGTTAATTTACGTCTTGGCATTTTCAGAAAACTCGTTTCAAATCGGAGCCCTTGATGAACTAACTCCATTTCAAAATAAAAACATTCATGAAGCATATGCAAAGAACCAAACTTCAGAAAAAAAGGCGACCAGAAATGCCTCATACTGAATTGGATCGATTCAAGTTGTTATTGAGTTTTAAATGATTTTACAAGGTTTTTCTCGAAGATTACATACTTTTCAAAACAATTGAATACGGTATCACCAACTCTTTTGAAGCGGTTTATCTTTTGTATGGGAGACAACATATCTAAAATGGTCAGCCATGAATACAGTTAAATTCTTATTACTTACGGAATTTATTAAAAAATTTATGCTTTCGTCGCGTTCAGCATGGAAGTAGTTCTTTCACAGAAATAAATTCACCGCGTACTTCACCTTCCAGCGTGCATAGCGGAGAGGAGATATCGTTGACGACTGTGTTCATTTTGCGTTTTATTTTATAGTTGATTCAATTCTCGAAGCGACTTATTGCTAATAAACATAGATAATTTTGTATTTGTGTTTCATTCATATCAGAATTAATTTTTTGTTTATTTGTTTATTAGATTTCAATTTATGTTATTTAGGTACCTAGTAACCTAGTAACTTATACCTGAAGTAACTTAAAGTAATGTATGTCCTTTTGGTTTTGCCTAATATGATGTGTGTAATGTGAAAAATATATGAATCCCTAGCTACGAAAAGGGCTACTGAGGATTTCATCAGATTTTGTCACTGAGAAAAAAGATGGACTGGTCTAGGCCTTAGTTGGCATCATCAGTATCTCACATTTTTCAGAGGCAACAACTTCTACCTTTAATATTGTCAGTAATGTCGTTTTGAGTTACTTAATACAAATGGCGACATCCGTTAGCGTCAAAAGAACACCTATAACTTTCCAGTTCAAATGCTAAAAGAAACTGCTCACATTCTCTTTCTTTATTCGAGATTTTAGCAGCTGTCCCAAATCAGGGACTCCATGCAAGTTTTTCCGAGTGATGGAAAAGCCCAAAAAATCTGATTTAATCTAGATGGCATTCATTTCGATTATTTCGATTTCAAAATTATCCCGTTTTTTTTTAAGAAAATAACGGGTTTTTCATGAAAATGTTCCTTCAGATAACAACATCAATAAGACCACAACTTTGAAAGATTCCATTTTGACACAAAGAAAATTTTCGTTTGGCTACTACAATCCATATTTTCGTCTTCTATTAAATTTTTCATTTCGGGTAGTCAAATTAATAGATGGAATTCAACTCATCAAGTTGGGAATAATCGTTGTTATAATGACATTAGGTACATTCTTTGTTATGTGAATGAGATTTATTAATTACTCGATGATATTCACATTCCTATAGGTAGGTATTATTTTATTATTGATTTCGATTATTGATCTCAATTTGGAGTTGAAATGATTCCCAGTTTCTCGTAGATTTGCTTGAGACAATTCAGAAAATAATCCTATACGTAGTAGTCATCCTTTTTACAACCGTCCTGCTGAATAAAGTGCTTGAATGTATTGTGGGATAGCGGTCGTAGGATTGAACATCGAATACTTTCAATATTGTCATTATTTCTCGAGGATATTGCTTCAATCCTGAGTAAAGTTCAGAATTTATCACACATCCACTTGTTGTAAGCCGCTAATGGAGGAATATTGATGAAAAAAAGTTAATGTATCGAAAGTGGCAGCTCCTACCGCAACTCGTTCCGAAGATCGGAAACAAAATTGGCCAGATAACACGCGTGAGAGCCCCTTATTGATATTTAAATTATGCTCGCATTATACGAGCATTCTGTCCCTATCGAACAATAAGATGTTAAATTCAGGATCAACTACCTCGCATACCACCAGTATTCGACTGGTAGAACCGTTTACATGTCACGTGTAGGTAGGTGTATAAACATTTCCTTGTGCAAATTCGAACCACACACGGAGTACTATTGTTAGATAATGATTTTTGTGCGAGAAAACAGGGGAATTCGATGCTAATCACCGACGAACAACTTCTTATATGGCGAAGAATGAGGAGATTACTCGAAATCTCGGAAAAATAATATGGTGTGAACACGAAGATGAGATTCATGTTATGTAATGATTCTGCGACTTTTGGTTTGTTCGACACGGATTAGAGAAATTATGGTGTCGTGTCGGATGGAATCGACTTGAATTCATGTAGGTACGCAGCAGGAAAATTATGGGAAATCACCATTCGAATCATGGAAATATTCTGGAGAACTTCTGACATGTATCCAGAGACCAGCTCTTTTTTCATTCAATTCGAGGATCGTAACTTTCATTTCATTTACAGGTTCCATAACATTTGAGGGAAGACAATGAGGTTGTTCAAAATATTGTTCTGGCATGGTTTTTAACACCGGATGTACTGACTTGAAAGAGTCTTATAGTCCATAAGGAATAATTTCACCTAACCTACAGCAACTGCTGTAGGCATCTTCAGAGGATTCTTGGTCTAAGTTTTTACCTCGAACGATGAATTTCTGACACTGACGTGTTCGAAATAATCTCCGCCTTTGAAAAAACTCGATTGTGTCCTTCTGTTAGAGCATGTTCAGCTAGGGCGGATTCCGAGGGGTCTCTCACTGACCGCAATTTGTAAACTAAATTGCATCTTCGACAAAAAAATTCCTCTCATTTCCCCCTAAATTGCTTTCATATCCCCCCATTGCCCCTTCATTGGCTCACAATTTCCCTCATTTCCTCCCAATTCCCACTCATTGCCCCCCTTTTTTCTCACACTCACATTAATTGAACAACACTTACCAAGAATTCGGTACGTAGTTTCGTGGAAAAATATTTTATAAAGATCCTACATGAGAATAAACGATATAAAAGAAGTCTATCAAGAACATGGAAAAAAAATAACACTGGCATACCAGTATACCAGAATGCATACAACCGTTGATTGAAGATTATATTTATTTGTCATAAACATAAAAATGCCTAAAATAAAGTATAAATTGTTATCGACATAGAATATAATACATTCATATATAAATTTCTAGAAGAACAATTTTTGAATATAAATTTAAATCATTACATTTATGCAAAGGCAAATCAAAACCGTTTCATATTTCAATAAATTTTCTCTTGAATGCTCTATATTTTATTTTTGCTGATAAGATCCATTTTCGTCGAATGAACTACTTGAACTTTTTATTCAGTGATGTTTTCCATCTCGTCAGAATCGCACTGCAACTCGTCTATCTGAGCTTCTTTCTCAGAAGTTTAATTTGAACTTCACTTGAGGTATATTTTTCGTTATATTTTCGTGATATTTTTCTTTTTTGAGGTGATGAATGAGTTTTTTGTGATTTGTTTAACTGGAGCCCCTTTTTGGACCCTCATCATTCGATAAGTAAAAATTGTTTTCTTCTTCATTTAATAGATGTAGATTTTTTCAATACCTTGAAACTTCTATCTGGGAGTAGAACTTTCAAATAGTGGCTATTTTCGAGCAGATATACTTTGGATTAAGAAAACTTTTGCAGATATAGTTCCTTTACAATTTCATTATGACTTTCTTCCAATTCTATGTCTGATTTCTAAAAGTGGAAGCCTCGGCGGATTCTTCTGTCCGATTCAGTCAACAGCATCGTTAGTTCTCCTTAATTCTCGTTTTGATACTTCGTTTTGTTGTACCAATATAAACTTTGCCGCAGTCTCAAGGTATCCTGTGAATACAGGCTTGTGAAAGTGGATCGACTCTGTCTTTTGTAGTTCTGGTCATTTGCGCAAGTTTTTGTGTCGGCTTATAAATGGTCTCGATGTTGTGCCTTTTCAGTATTCTACCAATTCTATCTGTGACCTCGAAGACCGAAGAGGCGCAACATCGAGACCAAGAATTCATTTTTATTTTTGGTTGTTTCTTCACAAAGGAAAATGACCGAAGACAGTATTACAAAGACAACACGCTAGAGTGCGAAATCATTAGGTCATTTTGATGCACGAGTGTAATTGGGGGGAATATTTCCCGAATGACTTGCTAAGCTGACATTGTTGATTTATGAATTATAAGCTTGTATCAATAGCTATTTTCAACTGAAAAAGAAGAGACTCAGGAATTCGTTTGTTTCGATGTCCTTCATTTATAGCCCTTTCTCAGCAAATGCTTTCTGAGGCGACAATGCCTCGTAAGAAAGCCAGTGAGGAGGTGTAGTTGGTTCTTATTGAGATCCAGATACCTCTTGGATCTTGTAGTTTAAAAGATCCGAAGGAATTTTTTGGTGTGATCCATCCCTGGGAGATACGGGTTTCCGGTTAGACAATCGGTGCATCAACAGCAGAGTAGGATATTCGAGATTGCTGTGCCTGTGGTTCGTCATCACCTAGCAGTTTTTTGACTATTTCTTCATGGTGATTGATTTAGAATTTGAATTTCCCGTGATTTTTATGAGTTGCTGCTCTCCCGACCACTTTTTTGCGAGTGTGGAGATGGTTGAAGCTCGTAACGAATAGTTAGTAAGTTTTATATTCTCTATATTCAAACCAGAAAGAAGCTTTGGCTTTTAGGAAAGTCCATTTGCTTACTATACTTCGATGAGCAGGAATATCTTTATACCATTTTCTCTTCAAGTTCCAAACGGGATTTACAGTGGGAATAGAACAGTTGCACTGTTTTCACAGTTTTTGACAGAAGGGAACTACAATGTTATAACTCTAACTTACTGAAAAAAGGCAGAATAACATCATATATTAACCTGTTGAAAATGAAAAATTCCTTCCTCCCATATTGAAACGTCAAATTTCTTCATTAGCAACGCGAGTTATGAAAAAACTCAAGATATCAAAAAATGGTTGGTAGATGAATTACTACTACCACCTTGGCCGTTGATTAATGATAAATAAAAGCCATGAATTCAGAAGCCAAACCGTTGAAACGACAAATTGTCCGATATAGAACAACGAAAGGATATTCAAATTTCTACCAAACAACCATCGTTCACTGACAATAGTGATTAATCCTTCAAACTGCCTACTATATCAGACGGATCAAGAACGCAATTGGCATGTCTAGTGCACCAGAAACAAATTATGTAAAAACGAATGCTAATTAAAAACGTTTTTTCATTACACGAATCCTCGGACGGAATGACGAAACGTTTTTGGTGTCTGTCATATCTGATGGAGGAGTCGCATTTCAAACTCGAAAACGGTGTTAATTAAAATATTTCCATCCGAAGATAGAATCTACATAGAGCGGGCATAGTTAGTAGCTCCGGTGAGTGGTTGTCCGAAATATAAAGATGTCAATTTTAATCAATTGGATGCCCACATGTATTCGAGATTTGTGCGGATTTTATTATGGCAGACTTTTATGAGACTGATTTGCTTATTGCTATTAACTGAATTAATATTTAATAGACTCTATCATAATCAAACAATTCTTTTCGTTCCTTAAATTGATATAAGTAGAATTTGTGGTAATATTTTTTTCCTTCTCCAAGCTTCTTCAGAGAAAAAACCAATAAAATTATTTCAAAAAACCGAAATACCTAGTATGAACAAATTCTTAAATGAGATTTACATGCACTGTTCAAATTTTCTGCAACTCATTGAAGCTTTACTGAATAATATGATTTTCTGTATTCCATGAAAAATAAATTTCTGACAATAATGACTGTCAGAAATTCAGCGGTCGAGTTACGACTACCTGAGACCCAGACTCCTCTAAAGAGACTACCGCAGATGTAGGCGGAACGTTAGGTGAAATAATTGTGTATATGTCTCTCAAGGTATAATTTTTTTTTAATCAGAATATTCTTTTTAGAGAAAAATTTTTATTTAGAGGGCAACTTCATGTACTTCCTCGAGTCATGCGCTTTCGGTATTATGTTTATTATTCCTAATCTAGATATCTTCACCAGAAACCGTTTTCACATTTTTGAAGTCGAAGAAGGAGGAAATAATGTACATTTTTAAAATTTTGAAAACCTCCAAATGTTGGTTGGGTCAAAAATTAGGATCAAAACTTACGTTTTTCAAATCAGAATCCTATTTTTTTATGATTGCGTTAGATTGTTCGAAGAAAAATTACGATAATGTTCTCACATGTTAATTCTCCTAAAATTAATAATTCTTGAGTTATTCAGGATTTCCTGATCTCATGTCGTACGTAGCGTCAAATTAATACAATCTGTTTCATATTAACAATGACCTTGGTCATAAAAGATAAATAATTCCAATAACTCACTAGTGACACACCTCTATTCTGAATTCGTTTATCATTATTGATATGGCACAGATTTCATTAATTTGACGCTACGTACGACATAAAATCAGAAAATCCTAAATAACACAAGAATTATTTATTTTAGGAGCATCAATATTATAGAACATTATCATCATTTTTCTTCGCAGAATCCAACGCAATCATAAAAGAATAGGGTTCCCATTTGAAAAACGAAAGTTATGAGTAAATCTTGATCCCAATTTTTTTACCTAACATTTGGAACACCGTGTGACGAATTTTTCAAAAATCATGAGATGTATAATATTTCCACAATCTTCGACTTCAAAATAGTGAAAACGGTTTGTGCTTAAGATATTTAGAATAGGAATTACAAACATGATACCGAATACTCTTATCTCCGTTTTTTCTTCTGTTTTTTCTCGATATTTTAGAAAGTATTTTGACGAATGCAACGATTTGAGTGCTAATATATTCAGAATTGCATACCTTATCAAATTCGAAAACAAAAAACCAGAAAAAATTTTTTTTTATTTCACTCCCTGTATAACTGAAAGTGGTCAGACTCCAAGAATATTTTAGCTCGGTAGGTCCAGTTCTCCAGAAACGCCTAATAGGCCGTCGAATTTGGTACACCCTGTATAGCAGAATTTGAAACGAATCCAAAAATTTCGTGGTTTTTGGAGTGTAAAAATTTTTCCACAACTTTTTGAGAGTTGCAAACTTGGGTATATATAGCCCTAGTAAGTCCGAACAACATCCAAAAAATCAGAGATACTTCATGTTTTTCCAATTTAGCGATTTTGTGTGTCGATTTTGACTAGCCTGATATTCATTCAAGTGAATATCGTTAATTTTGTCCTTTCCAACAAAAACTTGATGCTTTTCTCGAATTCCTGAACTCTTTCACAAATGTTGGATTGTGAATTGAATTATCTTAAACTTCCACTTGGAGTTGTAGGTTATTGCAGAATAAGAATTAGTCAGTCATATTATGTTGGGAGTTTTTGAATTGAAGAAGTAGTAATTTTTATATTCAGTTTCAGAAACATTCCAAACTAATGAGTTGGTTCTTATTTTCAACATCGAAGATCCACTCATGGAATACATATAATTCGAATATTAATATTATGCTTATTAACGAAACTTTAAGCCACAATAAAACACGAAATTAATTACAAATTTACGATTGGAGAAAACGACTCGACTCTAACCTTTTCTGGAAACTCTTCAAATGCATCCTCAATGAGCCGAGAAAAGCCATTTCCTGATCGTTTAATTTAATTTCCACTTACCTTGGGTAAGTCGGCATTCTCTGTGAAGTAGGAGATTAAAATCTGTGGTAATTATGGTTTAAGTTGGTTATTTGAAATAATTATATAATTATAAGTTATGATGGACATAATACTAATAATTATTTCATGCGTATACAGAAGATTGGTTAAAGGCCCGGAGGTGAAAATAGGCAGAAAGGCAATATCGGGTCTACCTCCCAGAAGAAAGATCTTGACCTAGTTACCCTTGTTTACTTGGGGACCGAGACGATAAGAACTTGGTCAAACGTCCAATTAGAGGTGACAATAAAAAAAAGGATTGTGAAGCTGCCTTTTCATTGTGGATATCAAAAAATCCAAAATTTAATTAAGTCATTCTAATACAATCTAAACATTCTAGATATCAAGCCAACAGAAAAAAGAGCACGTGTGGCACTCGAGGACTGCCGCTGTAAAGCTATTGCATAGCATCTATTCAAAAATAAGAGGATGATATTGTTGATTTAAAATATTTATTCATCTTACAATACATGTAGGTTATCCAGGAATGATTATCATTAAAACTATAGGTTTATGTATAGTAACTGAAATAAGAAACATAAATTTGAGACTCAATGTCTTCTAAATATCTGGAAAATACCGCGTCAATAGAGGTCCCATATTTATTATTCATGTTTAAATTCAATTTTTCCGAAAGAAAAGTTGTCAACCGCCCTGATTTTTTATCAGCGAATTTAATGTTGAAATCGCCAGCCAAGATAAGTGGAAATTTATTACCATTTGTACCAAGTATTTTCGACCCTTCTTCAGTGTACTCCAGTAAAGTACGATGAATAAAATGCTCTACCTCGTCCAATTTTGGATTCGGAGAAATGTAAATTGCTATCATGACTATCTGTAGATCATTTCTAAGTTTGCATAAGCATGCACATATATCCAACAAATGAGCGTCTAACATTAACATCGCTAACGTCTTGAATATTTATTTTAATATTCGGAGTCATAATATTAGTAACATTATTACTATTTTGGTAAAAAGCTACCCCACATTTTGGAACAGTATCTCGTTTGAATTGAACAATACAATTGAAATTAGGTATTTCAATCGGATTATCACGCGTCACGCATGTTTCGGTAAGAAATATCCCATTGGTTTGTCTCGTAAATGAATCTTGTAAATCGTATTTGTGACTATGTAAACTTTGGCAATTGAAAGTCATTATTGAAATGCCATTTCTATTACTAATGAAATCTAAGACACTTTGAGCTATCGTCTGAACACTATTTAAAGGCAATCTTTTGAATTCTTGCAACAAAGATGCAGTCGATGCAGCTTGCCTTCGATTATGATTGGTGTTCTGTCATGGAAAAACAGCTTCATATTGAAAGACTCCAAGTATTATCATTGAATTTAATTACGAAAAAAGCATTCCAATATTGGGTGTCTCTCAAACAATTGGAAATTGAGAGGTGTGGTTTAACTGATGGAACACATTTCAAATTAAAAAAGTGGACAACAATTCCACCTGAAATTGGTCCAGATTCAGCAGATATGATATATCCAGTTACTTTTAGAGGCCGTAAGAAGTCGAGGTTCCACTTTAACGAAATTTTCTTATGGAAATTCGGAACCAATCCTCAAACACAAACAACCTCTATCTATCATCGAATAATTGTAAATGTATATGTGGTAAAACATAGCATTTCAATGATAACTTCGACCACCACACCTCACAAAATGATCGAATTAGGTATCCTTCGATCCTTATCATTCGAACAATTTGTACCAAAATATCAAGCGTTCTAACAAGCCGTTCAACTTGACAGACGCCTAGGCGGGCCCACATTTCATCTGATGTTAATTCCACATTCGGTTAAAATCGACCAGAAACGTTTCCGATTAAAAAAATCGTAAAATATTGACCACGAACAGGACGTTACAGATCTTGATCGTATAGAGTTTCACATTATCTGATAAACGGGCGGCTTCGGGCGCAGAAGATAAAATCTAATAAAAAACAAAGAAAAACTAACGATCGGACCAACTTAGTACGTACGTGGATCGCATAGATCAACTGCTTCAAATTAGCACCCACAACGCGCGTTCCAAGAACTGGTTCCCAGCATAATTACACGCCCAATTTAAAATTAATCGATTATGATTCTAAATACGACGTTTCGAGTTCTTTGTGCCGCAAGTAATCGGATACAATGAAACCAGCTAAAACAAGTCTACTTGAGGAGTGAACCTTGTTCTACATATAACAATAATATTTTTGTTTCAGTAAAAGTAGTTTCGCGATGTTAAAAAACTCGCATGTACGACTGCATCTTTGCTGCAATTAAAACGCGCGTCCTTGATGTGTCCAGAGGAAAAACACGAATCCGAAATGATCTCAGACATCCCATTTCTTGTGAAACGCTGTTTGCTCTGTTGATTAATTGTTGCATGGTTTCTGAGAGATTTAATGGAATTTATGCGTTACGGAACTTCTTGTAGGTGGGGTGAGGCGAGATTGATGGTTCGGAAATCTCTCATAATCGACCTGAAGCTCGAAATGACCGTGGCTTTCTTACAACCCCAGTGGTGACACGAATTAGAAAAAAATCAACTGTCAGACATAGGGTCGGTTTCACAAATCTTTAATTGTGTAAATAAAAAACCTTAAGTGAATTCGTACCAATCGAATCACTCGTTTTGAAATTTCAACGAATCGCGGTGGCTCCAATTAATTTAACGGTACAAAAAAAGTTTTGTGAAACCGCCCTTAGACGAATATGCTCATGTTCAAAAACATAATCCATAATCAATCATTTTCCTTATTCTAATAGTTGTCTATTGTGAACTGTAACTCGTATCAATTTATTAGGTGTACAGGGTGGGCAGAGTTGGTGATACTTAAACTACAACTTTTTAACCGTGAGAGATAGAGGATAATGAATGTTATGTTACGGTGGTCTATTTTAGAGAAACTGATAATGCCATCAACTGCAATCCTCTATCTTCTCCTGTTTTCTAGTTATAGGCCAAAATTGAAAACTGGCCGATTTCAACTTTGGCCATTATCTCAGTTTCTGTTTGTGCTAGGATGTTGAAATGAAAACATTATACAGGCACTTTTTTCATAGCAATCCAGTAGCCTATTTTGTTTTTTTCCAACTGAGCTATAATATTAAGTTGTGTTTTTTCTTATGGAAACAATAGTTCAAAATGGCTTAGAAAGAAAAAGAAAAATTCTTTGCCTTTACGGAGGCCACATCGAGAACATTTTTGAAACATAGATGAATTCAAAATAGTTATCATCGAAATGAATACCATTTTCAATTCCCAGGCTCAGAAAGAGATGATATTAGATTTTGTCACTGAGCCTGGGAATCGAAAATGGTGTTCATTTCGATGATAACTATTTTGAATTCATCTATGTTTCAAAAAGGCTTAGAAAGAATCGCCATTTTTTCCCGTTTCAGAAATATATCATACATCATGCATTGCCCTCAGATTCATTCAGATATCATGAAAAATATAGTTTTTATTTGAAATTTGCATTATTGAGTATTAAGTAGGCTGTCACAGAATAATATGTCTCTACGCATGGTGTTATTATTATGTTGCCATTGAATACTTGATTCAATTCTATGTTCAGAAAAACTGTCAATTATTAGAATTCGAAGTTATTATTGCCGAGAATATGAAAATGTTCGAAAACTACGACAAATATGATATGTTAAAATGTTTTATTTCAGCGCCAATAATGACTTCGAATCGAGAGTTGTTCTGAACAGAGATCAAACCACGGAGAATTGATTCAAGTATTCAATCGCAAAATAATAATGACACCATGCGTAGAGACATATTATTCTGTGATTCAGCCTAATTAATACTCAATAATGTGTATATGTATGATTTATTTCTTATTTCTGAAACGGGAAAAAAATGGCGATTCTTTTTAAGCCATTTCAAACTATTGCTTCCACAAGAAAACACACAACTTCATGTTATAGCTCAGCAAAGAAACCTCTTGAAAAAAGTACGCTACTGGATTGCTATGAAAAAAGTGCCTGTATAATGTTTTCATTTCAACATCCTAGCACAAACAGAAACGGAGATAATGGCCAAAGTTGGAATCGCCCCCATTTCAATTTTGGCTATAACTCGAAAACAAAAGAAGATAGAGGAATGCAGTTGATAGCATTATCAGTTTCTCTAAAAAATACCACCGTAACGTGTCATTCATTTTCCTCTATCTCTCACGGTTAAAAAGTTGTAGTTCAAGTATCACCAATTTTGCCCACCCTGTACAATTCATATCCACAGATTTTTACGCAAATCCCAAGACAACATTGACTTGTTCAAAACGTCATTCACAGAATAAAAAAATATTTGGACGTTTTAGAGATAATTGGGGTTACCAGGATAAGTGAATCATCCTAGCAAATTGAGGAGATTAGTGACACCGAATTATGTCCATCCTGTACATTCCTAAAAGAAAACACCTTTAGACGACTGTCAATACCTATCCTAATATTTATACTGAACGAAAACCTATATTACTTGTCAGCAATGCTAACAACAGATAAGTTTCGAAGAAAAATTTTATGAAATCCGACTTAAAAACCGAATCATTTCGCAACTGTTTTTTGTACATTGATGAAACTCTACACACAGAATGATATACTTTTTGGTATCATATTTTGAAAAACTCAGGATGGTCCGAAAGTCACTAACAAAGTAAAATTCAGTTACTTATACAGCTTCATGAAACAGCCTGTATAATGAAACTGAATGGGGAGGTGGGGAAGTGGGAGGTGGTCTCTTAGTATTCAGAATCCAAGGTATGATGATAAAATTCTGAAAGTTAGAAGAATTTTCATAAGAATCTAACAATCCTTTTTTCGGCACTGCAATTTTGAAACGCCTTATAGAACAAACCGGATGTAAGAATTTCGTGAAAATCTGATGTATTGTTCCTAGGGTTGGTATAAACATAATATGAAAAAATGGGCAAAATTGACCAGGCCCGCATTTCCTAAGTAAGTGTGTGGGGTCCTTTACAATCGTAATCCTTAATGCAATTTATGACAAATTTGGACTGCATAGCGATTAAACAATTGAGGATTAAAAAAATTCTATAGATATGAATGATATTTTCTCTAATTCTTTGTCTAATTTTTTCATTCTATAACATCTTGTAAAACACAGTTTTCATGATAATATTTATTGATTACAAGTTGGCCTCCTATCACGAATATACTAATTATCTGTCGGATTTGGGGGGTAAAAAGTTCTGCCAATCAACTCGTACTGAAAGCTTATTCACACTTATTCATTCCAAGAATTGGCTCGTTTGCATGCCTTCTGCATTTGTATTATAGATAACTGGCACATTCATCTTCTCCACCTTCTGAAGCCTTATTCTTGAAATAGTTTCGAAAATGGCGAGGCGCAGCTCAATCATCTATGGTAGTCCTAGCGTGTGGCGATGTACCGATCACCAGCGACTACTCATCCAACGCATATGGATCAGGTTTCCTGTTGTTTCATGATTAAGATCCCTACAAGTAAATAAAAATGCCGACCTCCCCGAAGGATTCCCACACGGTTGAAGATTAATATATGAACATCAATAAAAATCCCCCTCATTCATCACGTTTCTTCCATATTTTCCACAGCATCTCGAGGAATTTCCGATTCGGCGTCCTCAAGAGCATACAGAGAAAGTTAAATAGATGGGAACGAACAATAGCGAATACATCACCAACAACGTCTCTCATATTCTTCGGGGAAAGTTAGCCGAGAGAGATGATCAGGAAGCGCGCCTGTATCTGGGTCGAAAAGATCTATTCAGTTGTGTAACATATCAATTTTTTGCCATCATCATCATAGAGCACGGATGTCTGATTCAAATGGTCCTACATTGTGTGGACTAGAGGCGCTTCTTCTAATTAGAAAGACAGAGCTGGCGTTAGGGGCATGCGTGTGTTGCCAACATCCTGCGACGAAATCATAATGAATAATTTGATTGATTGATTGAAGAAGTGATTGAATAGATTGGATCTTTTGATGTCAAATGTAATCTGCCGACACTTTCATTTTATGACATCGGAATAATTATAAATTAGACAATGCAGTAGAGTTTTTGCCGGTTGGATTTCTTCTAATGGTTTTCACCATAGGGTATATAGGTCATACACCTAATATTCCAGTGCTTTGTGTGACCTGAAATTGTAACTTTTTAGAAAATTTCAGTTAGTTTAGTTCCTTAAAGTTAAGGATCCCTTGAATTGATTGACAGTTGCACGAATGTCACTCGAACAGAATTCTTACGTGAGGGACCCTTAGTGATATTTCAGTTTTTCATGTTGTTAAACTTCATCCTAGTTCAATAAAGGCATTTCATTGGCTGCTAGGCTACAGATGATAGTTGTCATTTCCTTAACCTAGCTTTACTGTCATTTTGACGATTTCATGTTAGTTGAAATTTCAAATTTTTTGCTATAATTTCATAGAAAACAACAAATGTTCAGTCAGATATCTATTGAAATATTGTCTGGGAGGTCTCTGCATTTTCCTGAAAACTAAATTTGGGCTTTCTCTCTGAAACAAGAAAAATTTTTTTAATAATATAAGAAAGGCCCCTGCCTGAAAATTTGAGCACTAATTTGTCAGGGGCCAAAACTTTACGAGAAGAAATTGTTGCCTAACAATGAACAAAAAGAAAACACCTTGAACTCTTAAACTCAACGTTTCGGAGTCTAAATCAGACTCCTTCGTCAGACAATTACTAGTTTTCATTCAACTTCGTAGAATCGTGACAATTTTTTAATTAAAAAATTTTTGTTTTTGTAAAGTTTTGGCCCCTGACAAATTAGTGCTCAAATTTTTACGCAGGGGCCTTTCTCATATTATTAAAAGTTTTTTTCTGATTGTTTCTTGTTTCAGAGACTGGGAGAGAAAACCCAAATTAAGTTTTCAGGAAAATGTTCAGTCAGTTTGACAAATTATTTTAGGTTATAATGCCATCCTTAAATTTGAGGTCAGGTTTAAGGATCGAAACGTCACTCAAATATTTAAGGAATGTTGGTGCAAACGCGTCTAAACGTCAAAAGTCAAAAAAACGACTTTTAGCAGGTTTTTCTCGAATATCTCGGTTCCTACTAGATTTCCGCAATTTTAATTCATTACAAATATTGTAGAGGAATAAATTCTCTACAACTTTTGTTCCAAATTTTTTTTGTACTTTCAACTTTTGTTGAGAGAGAGAGCAGTGGGCCCGCGGTGTCTTATTATGTCTAGATTGTCTAGTATCTTTCGAGCTAAGTCGGCAGTCTCCCTCATATGTCTTCAAATGTTTAAAAATTGTTGATGAATATGTAATTATGAAAAATTATAATTTTTCTTTTTATTTTATAACTTTTCTCATTAATGAAGTTATCACTGATTCAACAGCACTAACCTGCTGGTAGGTAAATTAAGGGAAACATTATTCAAAAATAATTTTTTTTTATTTAGGAAGTAGAAAGTATAAATTTGATTGAAATGAAAATATAAAGAATTTTATGTTTCTCTTTATTTATCTGCCATCAGGTTCATGTAATTAAATAAGTAGAAAGTTACTCAATGGGAAAAGTAGAAGAGTTAAAAAAAAAAGAATTGAGGAAAAATGATAATTGATCATAATTACACTGTGCCCACTGCCCTCTATCACAAAACCAGTTCAGAGTAGAAAAAATCTTCTGCAAAAAAGTTGTGGATAATTTATACCCCTCTAATATTTGTAATAAATAAAAATATCGAAAATTTGAAAGGAACCGAGATATTTGAGATAAACAAGAAAAAAGTCGTTTTTTTTACCTTCGACCCTTAGAATTTTATTGAAGCGGATACCCTATAGTCGGTAGGGTTTGAGACAAGTTTTGAGATGTCAAAATGAAGGCTTTAACAAGTTTACAGCTAATTATCTCGAATTCCGAGTTTTTAACTGTATTTTGATTAATACTGATAAAATGTATCCACTTCTTAAGTTGTGCAACAGGTCCCCAAATTTGACTATACTGGTTCAGTCAGAAACAAAAAAGGAGGCATGAAAGAGAGGAAGCTAGGGACGTGGCTTACTCAGGTCATGTAGCAATGGATCCAATTTTGAGTACGAGAAAATTGTCCAATGTATCTGATGTTTCACGCAAAACCATCGTGAGAATCCTGAAACAACATAAATTCCATTGAGAGATGCGATTCGTTCAGGACTGAATGAGGATGAACCTGATCTCCTACTGTAGTTCTATGAAGTGGCCAGTGAAATGATTAATTCAACCAAAAACAATTTCATGTAAAATAATATTGTTATATAAAATATTGCCAAGACGAGGCCGTATTTCTCACATTGCCAAAAAGTTATCAGATCTCATGTTGAGTCATGCTGGTAACTCTTCAACTTCACAAGTCCTAGTTTTACAAAACTCTATGCCTTGGTTGAAATAAGTGACTTGGCCGTTTCTCTTCCGTCACGTGAGCGTAAGGTGAAAAATTCATTCGCTGTTCATAACTTTTCTGTTATAAAATAGTTTTTCTCTATTTCAGTATCGTAATGAGTTCATTACAGTACTGAAAGTAGTGCTGTAATGAAACTCATTCCAGCATTGTTTTCAGTTATATTTTTCGTTTTGTGGTTGTCAGTACTGATTTCCGATCCAATCAATTTTCGAATCATATCAATTCTAATTCCGTGATCTGTCAAATTTCGTAAGTCACACCAACTGCCAAGCTACAATACAAAAGCCACTGATCTGAATTTTCATTTGAATTTCGAGAGTATTTCACGAAACTTGACTGAAATAGAGAAAATATCGTCTAATACTCGTTGCAGAAGGCAATTCCAACACTTACGCTTTCGGAAACTCGCTCCTTCGTCGCTCGTTTTCGAATTTCGCATTCGTGTTGGAATAGGAGCTCATTCTGCAATTTGTTTTAGAATATACTATTATAGTGACGAAACGGCCAAGACACTTATTTTGACCAAAGCATAAGGATTGTGAAATAAGGACTTGTGAAGTTGAAGAGTGTAGAGTTAGCAGCTTGGCTCTACATGAAATCTGATAATTTTTGACAATATATGAAATACGGCCTCGTCTTGGCAATATTTTAAATGAAAATGTTTTTGGTTCGATTTCAGTTCTTTTTGTACGTTGCTCATGATATAATCTTTTTATTTTCTTCTTTTTTTTCCCCAATATTAATACAATGAAATATAATTATTGCGAGATCTATTTCCAGTCGAACTAATTCATGTTCAAATTCAATGTACTAAGAATAGAAATATACCTTTACTCACCTAGATTGATGCTGCGATGGCGATGTATTTCGAATATGCCATCACAACCATTGTATAAAGAATCATATCATAATACAATGATTACAACGGGAAATTGCACAATGGAAACTGTGGTTGAGGTTATTACAGAGAAATTTATTTAGTGTAAATACACATGAGGCGTTTTACGAGCGCTTTATTTTATCCCCTTATTCAAAATGTGAGGTGATAAATGTGAGGTGATTTTCAACGAGAATTCTTGATTATTTTTCTAACATTCATAACAAGCAGTCCTCCACTAGGATCCAAATTGGCGGAAGTCTCATACAAACTTATACATCCCCTGGTTCTAAAGGTTGAGGGTGAAAGCTTCAAGTTTGAGAATTTTTCCGTTGTTTGTGTACTGATACTAGCTCACATATGAAATTTCAACTTAATGGGACATCGGGAAGTACCCTTACAGTTTTTATGATCATCAGTGAGTGAGTGACGAAATCATGGGTTTTTAGATACCTATAAAATCTAAAGTATACGAACTATGCACTTGAAAACTTTGCACGTTTGATAGGTTCACTACTGGCAGTATATCCTAAGAATTTTTTTCATCTGCTATATTCCAAACTCAAGGTATTAGGGTTCAAAAATACGACAAATACTTCACCTGGCTCGTCTTGGCGGGGGCACTACCGTGCCCTCTAGTGCCCCCAGATCAAAACTACATGTTCAACATCTGTTTTTCTGACAAGGGTTCATTTTACCGTCATAACTGTCGGTATGAATGATTTAATGAATAATGAATTAAATTCATTACAATCATTTTGTTCCCGTTATATCCATTCCCTGAAAACCTTCATCATCATTCGACATTACCACTGGAAGTTCCTACTTCTTTGTCACTCATAAGAAGGTTGTGGTATCTTCTTCATTCATCTGAAAAAATAATTTTACCGTTTTATACTGTAGAATTCCAAGTCATAACTCCTAACCCGGGCCTGTCCTCTTTTATTATAATTTTACATAACACTAGAACAGTAGGTACCTCTATCCAATTTGAAGATTGTGTGGAGATTCATTTTCGACCATTACGATAATTTCTTCAGCCTCAACAGCTACTGGACTATTCGTGGGAACTGGCGGTAATGTTCATCAGTCAATACGTCACTGTAATGAGCGGTTATATTGAATTACTCATTCGCTTCGTATGGTTTTTATATTCGTGGTCATAAAATAGAAACGACTATCGATAGAATGTAGAAAAAATTTATATATCGAAAGGATTGTGTCTTGCGTGTTAGAATAGAAGTTGATGAAGAAGAAAGTTCGAATTGAATCTTTTGTAGAAGTGCTTTTTATTCTCGATAGGGAATTAATGTTTTTGATGTTTTTTTGTGAGGAATGTTCTTGTATTGGACTGTACCAATTTTCTATTTAACACAAAGAGTCGTATGAACTGACCCTCTAATGTAATTTATAAATGTCTACTTGCAGTGAGAGAAGAATTGTTTTATGACATATTGGGTGTTGGGTATTAGTATATTCTAAAACAAGTTGCAGAATGAGCACCTATTCCAACACGAATGCGAAAAATCAGAGTTTTCGAAAGCATGAGTGTTGGAATTCCCTCCTGCCAGGAGTTTTAGAAGATATTTTCTCTATTTCAGTCAAGTTTTGTGAAATACTCTCGATTTTCAAATATAAATCCAGATTAGTGACTTTTGTATTGTATCTTGGCAGTTGGTGTGACTCACGAAATATGACAGATAACGGAATTTGAATTGATTTGATTTGAAAATCGATAGGATCGGAGTTCAGTACTGACAACCCAAAAACGAAAAATATAACTGAAAATAATGCTGTAATAAGTTTCATTACAGAACTACTTTTAGTACTGTAATGAACTCATTGCGATTCTGAAATAGAGAATAGTTATTTTTGTATGTAGTGCGAGAAATGCTAGTTTGGTGATCGAGAACAGTTTTTTTTCAACGAGGCGCAGCCGAGTTAAAAAAAATAGTCGAGATCACAAAAGTATTTTCGAGTCAAAAATATTGTTCTAAAATAAGTAGCATGCTTAGCTTAATATGAAAAATAGTATTGAACTGGCTTAAACTGTTTTTTCCGAATCAAGTAATTACTGTAACTATGGAAATAAAATGGCATTTGTTGACAATTATTAAGTGGCAGTTCTTGATAATTATTTTGGAGTGACTTTTCATTCGCGTCAATTTCGTGCGTGATATTTATAACTGTAAAATAAATGAAATTTCGAGCGACGAGTAAGTAAGTAAGCAGTACCCCACCTAACTTGACAGATGCGGCCAATTCAGTAATTTCAAATCTTTTACCGGAGAAATCGAGGCGCCAGTATGAAAATGTATATCAGCAATTTAAAGAGTGGTGTGAAGCAAATAAAGCCAGAAAAATATCCGAAAATGTGCTGTTGGCAGATTTTGCAGAGAAGTCTAAGAAGCTGAAGTCTTCTACGTTTTCGGCAATATATTCTATGTTGAAAGCAACACTCAATGTTGTAGAAAACGTGGATTTTGAGAAATTTACCAAGTTGATTCTATATTTGAAAAAATTGTAAGCTGGAAACCATCCTAAGAAATCTAAGGTGTATTGACTAGAGAACAAGTCGAACAATACATAAGAGAGGCAGATAATGAAACCTAAAGGTTAAAATACATATAAAAATCCTATATAGTTTTTATGCAGTGTGCGAAGTAACTATTTCGTACACTACTTCGCGCACGGTGTCATGGTAACGAAGGAAAATGAAAAAAATGGTCACTTTGCACATTGTTGTCAATCCGCGAACCTTGTCATTTTTAGACGTTTTCAGAAAAACGTATTTTACTATATCGAAATAATCGCGATTGGTTCAAATTCAGAATTTAATTATAGTAGGGGAGCCATGATACTAAATTTGGATTAACTCGAGCGTCGACCTATTGGGTTGCAAAGTTCATATGATAAAAGAAAAAAAAAATTGTTATATAATGTATACCTTTTCATCGGTGGGGGAGCAGCTATAGGCTTCCGTAAAAAAAATGTTACATGGACATACTTGAGCGAGTCAGATTAAGATAGCATTCATGGCCTACGTACTTCTAATGATGAATATAGGTAGCTTAATCTGACCATTTGACTACAGAGGTTGGTCGTAGGTGAGGGTTGAAATTGGAAAAAACAGGATTTCCTCGAGCGCGTCAGAGGGGATGTTAATTCGACTTAAAAAAAGTCTCTCACTCAATAATCTGACGATTTAAATGAGACGCAAAGCCGCGGCGAAGTTTTGAAGTTGCAAAAAAAAACGTCATCTTGACATACTCGTCAGATTAAGATATATGCTTCATCTCTATGTCCTAGATGGACTGTATCTTAATCTGACGATTTCCTTGAGGGATTCACTAATCTGACGAAGTTAAATCATTAGACTTTGTCTTTTTTGAAATTTTCGGGTCTTCTCTGGTCTCGACAACTATGGTCATGCGTAACACCTCAATTGTCCTCTTTCACGAAGATTTTTCTTTCTTGCAGTATTGGTGGCTTCGAGAAGAATCACATCAACAACATGTTTATTGGCTAATTTCGAAACGTAATCACTCTTTTCCTTCAGAATTCCTTCAATATTCAAATTTAAAATTCTTGAATTCTGGCTCTATGATTGTGAGGGTTTTTCAAGTCCCCTACCTGAATTTGTGGAACTTCAGATTTTTGAAGACTACTACAGAACCCTTATGAAATGAAATCATCCCCTACCGATAAACCAAACAACTTATAACACCAGACAAAAACGGAATATTTGGCGGAACCAAAAATTACGACATATTCCGAAAATTGTCAAAATGACATTATGCAGTTTCTCGAAGAATTTCAGTTACGTCGGCTTGTGGAAATAGTCATATTATATCGTCGGTTCAATGCCAAAGCCACTAATGTGCTTTTCGCCTATGTGCACTATATCGCGATTATAGTCGTGGTATCAATGCCAAAATCGCGAAAGAGTTTGCTCATCCCCCTCTACTACTTCTAGTCTAGTACACAAAAAGAAATCTATGTTTATAGCACTGTCTTCAATCTTTAAAACACGTTTTTCTCGGAACATCAAAAAAGCACATTCGTGACTTTGGCATTGGACCGACGATATGTTTTTCGTAATCTTGAATCATTTTCTTCGGAATAGTGTAGGAACGTTGAATTCCTGGCACATCAGATAGTGATAAAAAGTAACAATTCCTGACAATGTCAAATTAATTCTTACAAATTCTTCAGATAGATATCGAACACACACTTTTTTTAAATTTCATCCGGAACATTTTATGTCGAGATTGGAATCAACTGTCCAACAAACCGAAAAACTGAGATCCGTCGAGTACATAACTCACAATTTTAAACCGTCAATTTCATCGAATGACACCACCCGGGGATAATCACAAGGCGGACAACTTTTACTCAGCGAGATGACACTTATTATCGAGAAAAAACTTGAGACTACCGTGCACACTCGCTGATTGTGATCGAGTTCGTACTGGCTTTTTTGCAGAACCGGGGGCTATATATTTTCAACCAATTAAGAAGTAATTCGTTGGAATATTAAGCACGAAATTATAATTTTAAATCGTAAATTTCGAAAAACCGGGTACTTAAGGCACTGTAGATCTTCGAGAACGAAAATAATTAGTGTTTCTTCTGGAATATTTTTGGCTCATGGATTCTTATTCTTTCATTTCCTGCTCACCAGGAACTAGGCTAATCTGGTATAGGTCACGTGTTTTATAAAACCTGTAATTGGTAAATTTCATTTATTGATAACAAGAGGGAACTCAATTGAAGTTCGATTGTGTTATTGTATGGAAAAGAATTTAAATCAATTTGGACATCTTATAAAATAATTTAGTATTGCGTTGTTGATTTGTTACGAGCTGAAATTTTATTATTTCATAGATGATTAAAAATCGTGGGGGTTTTTTCATCTGAACAGTTTTTGTTACTTAAATTTCGTAGTCGTTTTTTGCACATTTTTTGAACTTTACAACAAACCAGCTGTTGGAGGAGATCCAAAGTCGATATTTACTTGTTGTGAAATGCCTAGAGCACTTGTACGCGAAATTTATCACCTTTGAAACATAATTTCACTCCCAAATACTTAGGTGTTAAATTAGATTCCTCTCTAAATTACAAAGCGCATTTGGATGACTTACGGATGAAGCTGAAAACGAGAAATAACATTCTACAGAAACTTGCTGGTACGTCATGGGGTGCTGACCCGACTACTCTTCGCACAGCAGCCCTTACCCTGGTTTTTTCCAACGCTGAATATTGTTGTCGTGTTTGGCTCAATAGTGTTCATGTTCAGAAAATCGACGCACAGCTCAATTTATCAATGAGAATAATTACTGGAAACATCCGATCTACACCTATCCAATGGCTACCAGTGCTATCAAATATAGTTCCGCCCAATATTCGAAGACAGTCTGCAACTTGGAATTCTTGGAATAAATTCAATTTATTTCCGGATTCTTTTCCGATACCTCTACGTTCCAGAAAATAGAATTCCAAGACTGAAATCCCGTAAACCTATTTGGTCGAATAACTTTCTGAATTCGAACTTCAGCTACAAGGAAATCTGGAAATACGAATGGGATGCATGTTCTTTATCTAATAAAGATCTAATATCTGATCCATCGAATAAAGTTCCTGGTTCGAACCTTCCCAGGAGAATATGGTCCCTTCTTGATCGAATAAGAACAGGTCATGGTCGTACCAATATCATGCTTTTCAAGTGGAATTCAGTTGACAGTCCTAATTGTGAATGTGGTGAATCAGAGGACAGTTGAACACCGAACACCTAATTAATAATTGTTCGATTGATAAATATCAAGATGGCATAAGAGCCATACACAATGTATCAAATTCATTTTTGCAATGGGTTGAAAATTTTAGATCAATTTGATGAAGTATAAATTGCATTCTCTTGCTGTTCTGTCTTTTTTTATTTTCAGGTAGGAGTTTGTGTTTGGAAATCCTTCCTCCGAAGAGCCGTTCCGATAATCGTGATGTCCTTCAATATAAAATATTCAGGTACAACAATTTTATTTTATTTTTTTTACGGGGAGACAGGTTTTTTCGGCTGAGGTTCTTTTCCCCTGGCTCTATAGGATCGTATGATACTAGTGATGATAGTATCGTATGATACTATAGTATCATACGAAGAATGTTATGGTACCCCTTTTTTTGACCTCAGTTAGGAACTTTCTGTTTCAACATTTATTGTATTATTTTAGCTGTCCAATTCATAAAAATAAATAAATAAATCACCAGCTGAGTGAATTTGAAAGAGGTCGAATTATTGGGGTTGTCCTTTCGCAAAATCGCTAACCGTACGAACGGAAATCCAATGAGAA
This sequence comes from Hippodamia convergens, assembly GCA_038502775.1. Taxonomy (NCBI): domain Eukaryota; kingdom Metazoa; phylum Arthropoda; class Insecta; order Coleoptera; family Coccinellidae; genus Hippodamia; species Hippodamia convergens. Next base: position 48,702,504 of record CM076610.1, read on the forward strand.
TTTGTCAAGGGTGGTTTGATAATACCCAAAATCAAAGAAGGGTAGGCACCGGGCGTGGAAGGGGCACGAATGAAGTTCAAATCTAAGATTCATGGCCATTAGAGACCGATTTGCTAAAATTCGATCTTAGGCTGATGAATGGTTAGGAGACCAAGGCCATCCTGTAACTGTCCGATCGGTTTACTGCTGTATAAAGTCTTTAAGACTGCAGCATTATCGACCCCATCTTGTGTTACTTCTTACAGTTGAGCATCGACGGCAGCGATTACAGTGGTGCAGAGAACGGCAGCATTGGAATGTGGAATGACATCAGGTCGTCTTTTCTGATGAATCTCGATTCTCCTTGGGTGCACATGATGGCCGAAGAAGGATTAGACGACGTCGGGGAGAAAGACGTGAACCTCATTTTGATGTGAGCGTCATCTACACCGTAAAGTAGGCGTTATGGTATGGGATATTCCTCGTGTACCATTAGACTTTCTTCAAGGTAACATGATAGCCCTGCGTACCCTTCAAGAAATAGTGGAACCATATGTTCTCCCTTACCTTAACCAGCTCGAGAATCCAATATTTCAGCAAGATAAAGCTCGACCTCATGTTGCCAGAGTTACTTTAAACTTTCTGAAGCGAACCATGTGAATCTTTTGCCATGGCCTCCAAGATCTCTCGATGTTTCGACCATAGAGCATATTTGGGATATCATGGGTAGAAGGCTTGGAAATTTACACCAGCACCCACGGAGTTTGGCAGCTCTGAGATATGAAGTACAGGTAGTATCAACAAATTTAATAGAAACAATTGTAAACCCTTCCTTGCTATACTATCCATGTTTCACCAAAAAGTAATTTGAAATTTAAATAGCTCCTTTTGACTGTTGCGGTTTCTTTGTCAGTTAGTATAGTTTACCAAAACTAAATGTGACATAATTAATGAATATAGGTGTAAGAGTTCGTTTCAAAATAAATGATATAGCTACTTTATGGAAATCAGAACCACATCCGCAACTTTGATATGTAAAATTATGTTCGTTAGATTATCATACTCCACTTGAGAAAATCGATGTCTTATCTAAATTGCTGTCGGGTACATTTTCTGTCAAAGCTTGAATATAGTTAAGAATATCTGTCAATATATAACTGTCAAAATTAGGAATGTCACAAAGCTTTCGCCCATTTTGATCAGTGTTAACTCATCAATATTTATTTGTCGATGTACGTTTGCTACTCATTTGAGATGTAGTATCTACTGTAAATTGACAAGAATTTTTTCTGGATTTTTGCTTTCAGGGCAACACAGCATTTATTGGGTATTCATGAATCTGAGCTACATTGCGTCCCAGAAACTTGAAATGAACTCTAATCGCATTAGGTGTTTATTGCTAAGTCTAAGCTCTGAGAATATACTTCTATCTATATGCAAATTTTTAGTGCACCAAACTCGACGATTAAGCAAAATGATTAACGTTCGCCTCAAGGAGGATTGGATTAAATTAAATGATTTTGAAATGAAAAATAAATAAGTTACATGTACAAAGTGAACATGAAGCTAATATCATTTTTTTTTCTGAATTCATTAGCCTTGCAAAAACCAACAAGGTTAATTTGATCTTAATATGGAGATTGCGGATGAAGCATCTCTTACGGCGGCTATGAAATGTGATGACAAATATTGTGAAATCGGTGATTAAAAAAGTTCTTCGGGCCAGCTTCTGTTGAAAGACGAAATCAAGAAAACCGACTAATTAAGCATGAAATTCAATGATTTGGGAAATATATAGTGTGAACTCACACCATTTTTCATCATTTAATGTTCTGATAACATGGTAGATACTAATACCAGAAACTTATCTAACGAATTCTTGCATTAATTAATGTTTGATCACAGATATGGAGGCCATTTCCGGCTTCTTGAATTGAACAATACACCGACCTACAGGCATCTTGGTGCTCTAGAGGTTGCCAGTTTTAGTTCCGATAAGTTGGGATACACAGAAAGCAACATGAGTATTTTTACTCACGTCAGAGTAGTGGAGAAAAGCATCATTACCAACTTACTTTCCTATTTTGCGTTATTTCTCATCTGTCAGGGCAGTGCGATCCCAATAGAGTCTGCAGTGCTCATTTTCTAAAACAGAATCTGGAGTGTAGTTATAATAATATCAAGTCATCTTTTTGGCTATGGATTGAATAATGTGGTTTTTGAATTTCCAAAAAAATATATATGAATTTTTCTCGAACCATCAAAAAATGTTGACATCTTAAAACTATTTTCAGCTGCAAAAGCCATCAATTCCCTTACCGTACAAAAATTTGCTCGTTGCTTAGCAACACTTTTATTCCTAGGATTAAAAACACTACTTTCAATACTAGGACTAAAAGTAATTGCATTTGAGCTCTCTACTTGAAATTTTAAGAAAAAAATATTGTCTCTCACAAACTTAGTAAAACAAACTAATTGGGCAACTCTATAATATAGGTATTTATTTGTTATTTATAATGACATTGAATGTAAAATTGGAACATTTATTGCCAAAATTCAAAGCACCACTGAAATTATCAGTAACAATTTTCGGACAATTCAAAGGTTTTCATTAATGTTAGAACAACTCGAAATATTCGAAATATTTTCCGTAACTGTTGATGAAACATTCGAGGAAATATCTAAACAGTTACTTGTACCTTCTTTGTCAGGTTGCAATATTTTCCTGGCAGTATTCTCTTTGTTGATACGTGATTCTTCAATATATCCTTCTGCTACCGTACTCGATTTCCAATCTCCATGTCTTTTAAGACAAGTGAGGTCACCGTCACCATCAATAAGAAGTGTAGCAGATGTTCTTCTTAGCGAATGTCCAGTATACTCCTTCCAATTTTCTAACGTCAAAAATTTTGCAATTGCTTCGACTCGGCACTAATTTTGTGAATACCAACAACCATTCTCTGACACTTCCGCATTAACATATATCAAGAATAAACGAAGTTCCTGTATATTTGATGGCGGTAGTGCAACATATTTTCGAAATAAACGCAAATAATTATCGCCTATAATGGTAAACAAACGAGGTTTCTTGTTTTTTGTCTGCAAAATTTTTACTACCAGGACCGAGTCCATATCTCCAATGTCATCAATTTTCAATTGAACTAGTTCGCCACAACGCATAGCACCTCCAATTCCTAATACAAGAACAACTTTTATCATCAAATATACATTATCAGGTGCCATATCCAGGAACCGATCCACTTTCTCCTAGACTTTTCAGGTATATATCCATCACTTTGCCTTTTTAACAATGCTCGTAATTTTGAATATTTACTAATATCCACACCATTTTTGATATCCAATGTAGATCGCAACATTGAATACTGTGACCAAGGAGTGGATGGCTTGTCGGTCTTCGTTAAATTTGAGAAATACACCATAAGAACACTCTCCGCATAGTTTGCACATTTTTTTTCTTTACACCAATCCATGAATCGCTGATACAAGTTCATAAACTTGGCGAGATTTGGGTGACAAAAGATTTAGATATACTGCTTCCGCACTTTCCGATATATCCGCAGGTATATTTTCATCGTGTTCGGGATTCATTTTGAAAGCAGCGTAAAAACTAATACAAAAATTATATGATTAGTACGTCTACTTGACAATGATTATTTACCAATAATACCAGATATCCATGATGACCGACATGCTATCGCTGTTATAATTAATAGGTGTTCAAATTTATCACCAAATTATTAACGATTTTTGAATAAAACTAATTGACTTGGTTGGAGAAAAAATAGTATATGTCATATGGAGTAGAAGTACCTATTTTTACTCACAATTTTGCATTCGCTCTTTTAATCCTTATAATATTATTATATACTATTTTTCATCGAATGACTCTAATTTTACATTCAAGATACACTATCGAAAGTTCCCAAGCAGGATCTCTTACTTTTAAGTGGCCTTTCATCTATCAATTTGTTCCACACCCCTTCACAATTTTCTAGTTTATCCAATTACACCGAATTCCAATTCTCACACTCCAAGGCCCTTCAGGGGAGGATCTAATGTCAAGTTACTCTAAATTCTCGATCGATATCTCAACAATAAGCCCTGAAGACACTGTTAAAGCACCGTCACCACTAATCCAATAATTATTTCATTGGTAAATATGCCCGGGTGTTCCATCTGACCAGCAGATAAGAAAAGGTAGGTGGAAAGAAGAAAGCCATTCATCTGATTTATAGTTCGAATTACGATCGAGGCTCATAATGAAGAGGAAGAACGGTAGCTGAATTGGATTTCAGACATTTATTCGGACCTGATGTTCCTATACTGTGGGTATGATCGCGCTGAGAAGTGGATTTCATCTTGATCCAAGCCATAAATTATTTAATCTATAGGTGAACGTGTTGAGGAGAATTATATCTTGAGGAGCATCTGAGCGCCGAATGATCTTAGTGAAGAACCGTTAGGTTGTGTGCCCGTTCGAAACTTCTAATTGAATCATCGTAGATGTTGAGAGTGTTACATCAATTTTGGGTGGGCGCTCAATCTTGAGAAGGATTAAGGGTACAGTTCAACCGCAGGCTACGAAGAGCCTGAAAAACGGGCTATGAATGCAGTATTACATTACCATTGTTTTACATTCTATTCACGATGAAATAATTCGTTCTGTGAAATTCAACTGGACTTTATAAAGCAGAATCTGCTTCATATAGAAAGTTACATCAAAAATGGTTAATTTATTGAAACACATCAGAACAGAGAAAACAACCACCAGACCCGAATATCTGTACATATATATGCTGTACGTTAAGTATGGTAAAACTTGAAAACGGCTGAACAAATTCGGCTTATTTTGGTCCTGACTTATTCGTGGAATTCCAGGGAACGTTTAAAAGGTGAGAAAGGTATTTAATATGGTTTTGCCTTAGAAATTGAGGTGATCGATTATCATTGATTTTCGATGATCATCGATGTTTGACAATTAAACATCGATGTTTTAAAATTGATTTTGCATTATTTATAACATCGTTTCATCTATTTCTCGATTTCAATAGTTTTTTCAAGTGAGGACGACACAAAGTTTGCACAAAACACCAATGTTATCAATTAATAATATATCATTAATTAATAATTCGATAAACATCGAGTATCATGTTCGGTTATCTATGTCATTATCGGCGTCGGTGATCATTTGTGAAAGTGACATTTCTAGTTACGTCCTCTTTTTGCAGTTGATCTTTTGTGATAGATACAACTTACCTCAAAGTGTGCAAGAACTTTTTTGTCAACTTGCGATGCCGAGAAGAAGAAGACCTGAAATAAGAAACCGCGTTACAGGAGGGCCCATGCATTGAGGTGGTTGACTGATTATTTGATTATAGAAAAGAGGAATATAGTTTCAGTTATTTAGGTGTAGAAATTATATAAACGAAGAGTTGGGGAAATACAATTGGATCTGGTGAGCGGTGTGGCAAACAAGATTTTTCGTGTGTTCGAAGATAATATTGGACTAATAATAAAAACAATAATTTTAATAGCCGATTTGGGCAGACGAAGTTGCTCAGGCCAGCTAGTGAAAAATAAACATGAGTTTTATCGCATTTGGTGCAATATTGTCATAAGTGCAACAGTTCTTCAGGAAAAAAAATTTGAAGTTTTCAATATTAAATAATTTGAGTCTTTCACGACCGGATATACTGATATTGAAAGAGTCTTTCGAGCTTATTGGCCGTGGTCCATTAAGAATAATTATTCTTTCGCAACACTCGTAGAGAGACATTTATACGAGCCGAAATTTCTGGGGGATCAGCTTGAACATTTACAGCATGCATTCATCGCCGAAGAAATTCAGAGGGCAATAGTACCAAAAATTTTCACATGCCATCTTACCAAACAACCCCAAGGTCACAGATAGAATTGGTACTGAAAAGGCACAACATCGAGACCATTTATAAGCCGACACAAAAACTTGGGCAAATGACCAGAACTACAAAAGACAAAGTCGACCTACTTTCACAAGTCGGTATTTACAGGAGACCTTGTGACTGCGGTTAAAGTTTATATCGGTACAACAAAATGAAGTATCAATACGAAAATAAAGGAGCACGAACGATGCTGTCGACTGAATCAGACAGGAAAATCTGCACTAGCAGAACATGCTCTAACAGATGGACACGATATAGATTTCTCAAAGGCAAAGGTTATTTCCAATATCAATAGTTACTATCCCAGGCTGAACATGGAAGCCTTTGAAATTTATAAACACAAAAACAACATAAACAGAAAAGGAGAGATCCCTTTTTCACATAGCGTCTGGTTACCGACCTTGGAAAAAACAAAGAACAAGCCGATACGAAGCTGGAACGATGGGCCAATCAACATTGCGTACGTAAACTCACCACCTTTTCCCGCCGTTAAGCGGGGTATAAATAATAATTCCGGTTCGAACACGTCAGTGTCAGAAATTCAGCGTTCGAGGTACAAGCTTAGACCAGCAAGAATCCTACCGCAGTTGAAGGCGAAACGTTAGGTGAAATTATTCCTAATGGACCACGGCGAATAAGCTCGGAAGACTTGTTTAAGTCGTTTGGATAACAGTTGAAAAAACAATAAATTGGGGTAATTTCTTCTGTTAATATAGTGTTATACATATACAAAGTATCTCAGCCGAAATTTATAGTATGCAGGTTCCCCAACCCTATTATCCACCCCAGTTTGACTTATGATAATAATATGTTCAATTCACAGTCAACAAAGCCTATAAAATGTTGGGATTCATAAAAAGGAAAATGAGTGATTTAAGAAACCTACAAGCCATAAAAACGGTTAAGATCTCGAATGTTAAAAGCATATTAGAATATGCAATGTAGTTTGATCGCCCCAATATGAAACCCATATCGGTAGTATAGAACGAGTACAGAGAAAATTCCTGAGATGGGTAGCATTCGTTTTAAATATTCCACTCACAGCAATAAATTACAATGAAATGAAAAGTTTGATGAATCTCAACCTGCTTAATGCCAGAAGAAATAATTTCGATGTAACGTTTGTCTTTAAAATTATAAATAACTACACCGACTGCGGGTATCTATTTGAAAGAGCTGGATTAAATGCAGGCCCTATTGCTCTGAAGAATAGAGAACTATTAAACCTAAAATTTTACCCTACGAATTACTGTTACAATAACCCCATTGATAGATCACTAAGGGAAGTGAATTCAAGAGAAATCGATATTTTTAATTTATCAATATTTTTCGATTATTTTGCACTTTAAATTGTATTGTTTATAGGACTTATCATGTTCAGTACATTTAATACTAGCTGACCCGGCAGACTTCGTACTGCCTCAAGAAAAGCAACTTTCGTATTATAATAAACTATAATGGTATAATACCATGAAAGTGGACATAAAATTGTCCCGAACAGTATGTGTTGTGACAAACGTTGTCGTCTGGAAAGAGCTGTTTAATTTTTGAATGTTGGCCAAGAAGTATTTAGAATCATTTACTATCCCAGAAACAAAAGAGCGTAAAGGATCTGGTGGTGGGACTAATTAAGGCAATTGGCAATTAGATTAGCTAGCTGTCCTGGCCTTAGAGATGAATAAAATTTATTGTTTTTTTGTTTTTTAGGTGAAATATAAAAAAATACAGAAGTATAATTATATAAAAAATTTAATTGCAGTTAAATAGGTATGTACAGGGTGATTGTTATTACTCAATAGCTATCTCAGTTAATATTGGTAGAACACAAACGTTGGAATGGGCAAATTTGCAGTATTTTTTATAGACATTCAGAATTCAGTACTAAGAATTGCATTAGGGCATCGTTAACCTAAAAATTCTATGTGAATTATTGTTTTTCAAATGGCACAGCCACATCCTGTATTTTATTTTCCTAATCGGTAGAGCTCTTTCTTCTATTTTAAATATTTATATATACATTATTGAGTTTTTTTTCAGCAGTTTCTGAAAATAATTGTTTTTTTTGTCTTAATATAAGGCAGCTGTAGAATGCCACTCTTGAATGCTGCGATTTATTTATATCGAAGTTCCATTCTATCGTCTCCTGATAGTCCCTTCTTAACCTAATTGGACACATTTTATGGGGATATTTGAAATATAAAATGCCCCTCCGCAAAATATTAAAGGCATTAAATTCAGAATAGAAGAAGAAATTGACAACCTCAATATATTCCATAAATGTTGCGGAAAATCCTCAAAAACTTAAAAAAAAAGATATCGACTCTGTCTAGAAGTTAATAGGGGTCATTTGAATCCCTAATTGAACTGTCAGTTAATAAATAAATAATATAAATATCAGGTGTTTCATTATCCACGGGTCCTTTGATATGAAAAATCGCATCGTTCTCGTGTGGCATTCCACAACTGCCTTAGATTTAGCAGAAAATATCTATATAATAGATGCCAGAGATTATCTCAATAGAGAATAGAAGAAAGAGCTTTACCGCTGTTTAACCGTAGCGACATTTACTGGCTTTATCCGCAACAAGGAAATTAATTTCCTCTTTTATTTTTCCATTTCATCAAATATATTTTATGTTAAGCCCACCGTAGCAGAATCCAACAAAAAATCTTTCATAACAAACAGTTCATTCAATCTTCAGTTATAACTGGTGTAACCAACAATATGGCCGACTTAGTTTTATATATTAAGATTAAAATACGATAGGGTATTTAGTATATAGGTGGATATTGTAAGTTCATTTCAATTAGTTTTTTAAGGATAATTTAGATCTTTCTGTGTTGTAAACCCATTAAAATTTTATAATGTGATTTTGGTAAATTGGCCTATATAAATTCTTGCTGTTGAAGTCTATTTTATGTGCCTATTATTTTGCGAAATTAGAAACCCCAGCCTTGAATAACTTTGATCGAAATCAAAATATCCCAAAACAGATTGAAATATTTGAGCATCAGAAAGCTAGTATTTTCATGACCAGCCAATTAAATGATAAAAAAATGCATGGAGCATCCAACGCATTAAAAATTAATAGTATTCATCATCCTAAATTATAATTAAAATTACAAATGAAACTCTTAAAATTAAGTAATTCCAATGCGGGCATTTGGAAAATCGCATGAATTTCATTCGAATGATGTTTCATAGTTTAATTATTAATCATAAAATTTCAAACATGGGAGTTGAGTTGATGATGTGCAAATATGTTACTATGAAAATTTCGTATCAGAAAAATTGTAAGGCTATAATTAAATTGATTGCCTGATTGTTATCGTTCATTATGAAGTTTGAAATTTCAATTACCACCACCAGAAGAAATCAATCTACTAAGTTTTTTTTCAACTGCCCACTCTATAAGTATGTGGGGTATGTCGCAAAAGCATGAAAGACCTAGGAAAGTGTGTTTTATTAATTATAGAGATAGCGGCAGCAGTGTTGACTAATAGCTCTCATCAATTTCGAACACATCTCAAACAGTTGCCGCCTATTTAAATTCACCGAATCACAAAGCCTGTAATACCGCTCGAAAAAACATGAGGTGAGATCCTATCGGATAGCGTATTTATCTGGGGATCTATCAGAAATAAGGTGTCGAAAATTGTTTGAAAATAGCGCTAATGACCGCAATTATGCATAACGGAATATGAAATTATTTTTCGGTGAAAGAGAATCTTTATTCGTGATCAATATCATGAGAGTGCCGGTGAGAATTTTGATCCCGTGTGTTCTTCAAATTCCTATAACTACATAGGGGTGACGATTATGCACTACTATGCATGAATATATGATAGGTTATTATTCCTGAGAAGTAGTATTCGATCATTGACTGAAATAACACTGATTATTTTATTTTCTTCAACATAAGCATATACATAAACACAAAAACAACTAAAAAAACATCTTATGTTTGTTTTCATAGGTTACTTGCATAAAACTAAAACAATCAAAATCGATAATAACTCAGAGATTAATTGTGATATTAAACTCATTTCAACAGAATAAATTCAGTACTGAATAATGACATGAAAGGTTGATTATTTGAAACTTTTTCGCTAATTTCACGCTTCATTAAAGTCAACAATCAATTACTCGGGTACTAAAAATTATATTGAAGTAATTTAAACAGAACAAATTCGGTATTAAATATTGGCATTGAAATGTTGTCTAAAGCAGTTTTCGGGCTGAGTGTGAACTGGTCACTGAAGTTATAAAAGATCATCTGATGATATCGTGATCGTTCTAGCAGAACAAATTGGGGACTAAATATTGACATTAAAATTTCACTGGAACCACAGAATGAAAAATGCGAAGTACTCAAAAATAAATCGAGTAATAGATATTCAGTTCAGTTGTGAGCCTCAAAATTTTCACTCCGAAATTCTGTCCTCAATCCAGATCAGACCACAGTTTCTACGGAAGATTCCAATCAAGATAAGTCCCTTGACGCTTTTTGTTTTGAATAAGAAAAAAATTTCTAAGGAAAGGCCAAAAAAAAAATTCAAACTAAAACGTTCATATAAAACTAAAAGTATTGCACACATTGTCCGGATTTTTGGAAATAAATGGAAGTGAAATAAGAAAAATTGAATCTGCTGAAAAATTCAAGATTGTAGTGTGTCAGCGAGTAAGTGAAGAAGAATAATTGTTCAGCAAATAGAATTGGAATTTTGCGAAATTTAAGTACAATGCGTGATTGAGTCATCAATCTCAAGACGCGGAGAGCTAAATATCTTTCACCTAACGTTTCGGCTACAACTGCGGTAGACATCTTTAGAGAACTCTTGTTCTAAGATTGTACCTCGACCGCTGAATTTCTGACACTAACGTGTTCGAACCTGGAGTGTTGTCTACACCCAGGTTAATGGCGGGAAAAGGTCGTGAGTTTACGTGCGCGATGTTAATTGGCCCATCGCTCCCGCTTCGTATCGGCTTGATCTTTGATTTTTCTAAGGTCGGTAACCAGGCGCTATTTGAAAGAAGGGTCTCTTCTTCTCTGGTCATGTTGTTTCATGTTAATTAATTTCAATGGCTTCCATGTTCAGCCTGGGATAATAACTTCTGATATTGGAAATTATCTCCGCTTTTGAGGAATCTATATCAGCACCCCAGAGGTAAAGTGTGTTAAGTCACAATATTAAAATTGGACAGAAGGGAGATTTTTCAGTTCGATTATTGTTTCAAAGAATGTTGTACTTATTTGGCGACTTCATATACCTAGGGAGTCAAAAATGTGTTTCACTAGCTAGAATTTACTAATGTGAATCGAATATTGTAGATAGGTCGTGTATGAAAAAATTTGACTTAACACACTTTACCTCTGAGGTGCTGATATTGTGTCCATCTGTTAGAGGAGCTAGTGCTCCTTAATTCTCGTATTGACACTTCGTTTTGTTGTACCAATATAGATTTAGCCGCAGTCACAAGGTATCCTGTATATTGGTACAACAAAATGAAACCAAACATGCTTGAGCATGAACAAACAAAAATATTTCTTCTTAAAGATGGTCGGAAGAATTGTTATATTATTTCTGAAAAAGAATCATAATTCTAAAAGGGTTGGGTGACATTGAAAACTTAACTCGACCCAATGAAGTGGCAGATTTCCACACGGTTTTCACATCATTATCCAACACAGAATTTAACCAACAGTTCTCAAAAATCACACCGAGATGCAAAAACTCATAAATTATATCAAAATCATGGTTGTCCTGAATTTTAATTGGTTAGTTGTTGTGGCACTTTTATATAATTTATCGATCATATAAAAATTCGTATTGATATTTTACGATTTCATTTATTCATTGACTGTATTCGAGCAGCAAACAAGTTATTCGATAATCCAGTTTATTTATTAACCCTGGAAATGATAGGAGAAATTCGCAAATTAATTTATTTTCTCTCCACTTCACAGTTCAATGATCTTCCTTTATCGAGATGCCCTTAATCAAATACTGTATGAAATTTTAAGAAAAGAGGCCTATAAATAAGTCGAGAATGTTTTAATTCAAAGTTTAAATTTTTCCATGTAAATTCTCATTTTAATAGCATCTGTCCCTCACGAGATATTCAACTGAAATTTGGCATACGTCATCACGTGATACTTCAATTTGGATCTCGAGCTCTTCCTCCATTGGTGTTCTGAGTGTTTAACCAATAGGACTATGATTTCCGGTATTTTTCAATTTCAAATTATCGATTCTGTAAAAGCTGGAAGAATCGAACAAAAAATTTTATTTATAACAAGATAGTTGCAGTTTCTGCATTACAATGTTTTTCGTGAGAATATAACATCATATATCAGGTGATAGAATGAGCCTCTTGAGTATAAGCCTATGATTTTTGAGCATAAATTATTCAGAGGAGGAACTAAATTATTCTGCTACTATGTGGTTCTCGATAGTTAATCCTCTCCATATTATTTATAATGTAATCGATGTACAGAACGTAGGAAAGTTGGTGTTAATGATCATAGGAGTTAATGTGTTCTCAAGTAAAATATCTGGGATCAGATCTTCATAAATAGGTTATAATTCTCAAGACCGTGAATCGAGATTTATAATCTCATAGGATTGCTCGATTGCTCTCTTATATAGAGTCAGAGATAACTCGAGCTTTGATCTTTGAGATTAAATAATTTCTAATAATTACAGTCGTTCTGGATTGGAACACCGCCTATATATCAATTTTGTTTCGTTACATCCGCCGAAAAACTATAAATCTTCTCGAATTATTAGAAATTGTGATGTATTTAGTTGTTTCATGGTTTGGAAAAATGTTTCACACTCAATGAAGCAATGCAGATTTGGAAGGTCTTTTAACTCGGAATATTTGTACTCACCTCTTCAATTGAGCAGATCTGCAGATTGCTTAATTTCTCATTCATCTCAATTTCTGAAAATGAAGAAGGAAATTTAGAAGAAAACATCGAAAAATCTTTCCAAGTTACTGATTTGAAGTCTGAGCTGCAGGTTAAATCTAAATTTTTATGCCCTTGTGGTAAGGAAAAAGCTCGTTATTTGTTCATGAGAATTCTACAGTTGACTGTTGATACACTATTTAGGAACACCCTGTATATTTTAAACGATGCCTCAGAAACATACTGCAAAAAACAATTATTGATAATGATTAACGAAAATCACATCTATACATCTATACTATAATATTATAAATGTGAATGTCCGTGTGTTTGTTTGTCCTCTATGGACTCAAGAACCAGATGACCGATTTTAATGAAACTTTTACCATAATGTAGAGAATTTATTTTGGGATGTTTTCATGTAGGGTTCATCCCTATATCACTAGAAATGAGAAACAATATCGAGTTTCCTAAAAAAAAGTCAGTAATTAACTCGTTTTTTTCAGGATTTTAATGCCGACACTGGGTAAACTATAAAAGATGGAACATGGTCACAGACATTTAGTAGTGCTCAAAAAGTTCTATAAAAAGTCCGCATATGTCTAACTACTGAGGACAACCCACGATAACCATTTTTAACATTTTCAGTTAGATTTAAAATAATGTTCAATTTGAAGAGGGCTCCTGACTGACATGGAATGAATTCATACATAAATAAATGTCATTGTTATCTGCGGCATTTATTCCTGATGAAAAGTGCTTTTTACAGTAAAGTTTTCTAATGGATACCTCTGAAGTTACCGCAAGTTGAACGAATGAGAATTTGAGCAAGTAATTATTGAATCAACTCGAGATAGCATTGTCACGTAGTCATGGCAAGTCTCTCCTTCGGTAGGAGGTTATGAATGTGGGGTTGCGAACCTATCAGTACCGTTTTAAATTGAAATATTACGCGAGCTTAGCTGCGGGTTTGAGCTAGTACGATATAAATGTGACAAGAAATTTCAAAACATAATGGGAATCATTGGTCAATTTTGTCCTGATTTTTCGGTTCTCGACCTTCCGAAATAGAATCGGTCTATGAAGTATACATATGTTGGTCAATTAACTGTCCCATCGAAAAACTCTGATAAGCTCTGAGAAAACGAGACGATCTAATGTTTATTCAGCATTTGATTATCGAAAAATGATAATTTTTATGGCCCGAACAGTCCTGGGATAGCTTCATCGAAACTAATATTATGTAAAACCAAACCGTGAAATGATTATATCTAACTATCTAATAAATAACCCATTTTATGTGATCGTCGCACAGACAACAAAACGATACCAGATACAGAATCGATTTGTATAGGAATCGAGGGAAATTGAAGGTCGCACAATTTTTTTCCAGAATTTTAATGTGTCCCCAATATGATGCTGTTATGCGGTTGAATTGTTTCGAATAATCGTAAAGATAAAAGCAGACGATGGCTTCGGTAGTGAGAGACTACTTTAAAACGGCTACTGTATTCGTCAAGGTTGCCCAAATCTTGTACTACGGAAGTGTTTAAGATGCAACAAACCACACAGTTGATCAGACAAGCTATATTCTTGGTGAGGCGCAGAGACTACTCAATTGATTTGATTGGAAAAAATGATAAATCACTTCTTCGTCCTTGAAAAGAAATCCCGAGCACATTGAAAACGAATTCTCATTTCAATTCCTTATTCTAACTGAAAGCTGACTGTTTTCTAGTGGCTTTTCCAGTGACATTGAAATTGGGTGAAGTGATAGAAATCGAGTACTGAGCCGTAGATTTTTAACACTTGGTATATCCTGCAAGTTCCTATTCTTCAGTAAGGTATTCTAATTAAGGTTTTCATTGTAATAAGAATATTGAAAATAAAATACAAAAACGAAAAGAAGAATTCTATATTGCAAGTTTATCAGAAAATATTCATCATGATTCAAAAACGAATACTTACATTTTTATTTAATGAAAATATCTCAATATAATAACTCAATTGATCACATCTTTAAGTATGAAACGTATTCAGTGGCAACCATAGAATAAAGAATATAAAGGAATGAGCATATGGTCTATTTAGCAGAAAAACGATTTTGATCTTAATCGGCCATATTGAAGAACCAATTTTGATTAATTTTATCATATTTGTCAAATTTGAGTTGGTGTGATTTGGTACTTTTTGCAGCGTTTATTGTTATTAGTGTTTGGAATTAAGGATTTACTCAGTTAGTGTTTGAACGATTTTAGATGTGTTTTATTCGTATTTGGTAGATCTTTTCAGTTTTTATAGTTAATTTGCAAGAACCATTGCGGTCAACAAAAACAATACAAATGTTCCTTTCTACATACTCTATAGATACAACCAGAGATAATAGAGTATGAAGATGGAAAACGAAGCGACTACACTGATGTGAGCGACATTTGTAGTTTCAAAAGTAAACAGATTATGGTTAAAATATTTAATTGCGGTCTATTTGGCAAGTAGGGTGTTGTCGATTTTGAAAGAAATACTTGAATAAATATTTTTGCTGAATGACGATTGTATTTTCTCGTATACGCGTATTTTCCTCTGAAATAACTCGACATCTACAAGAGTAACACCTAACTCATTCTATAATCTTTGTTTGTGTGTTTTTCTTTTACAAATTTTGTGTTAAAAACTGGCCGACATTTAAAATGCATGGTGATTAATTGCAGAAATAATAGAAAGAATATTCCTGAAGGTGCATTCTTTTCATTACCAAAGAGAATGGGAATGTTACTTTTGAAACTCGTATCATGTAACTGTCTTGTTCATTGCTTTTTATTTTCAGTGCTGTCAAATGGATAGAGTTTTCGGGCAAAAATATATTGTTCTCGATAACGCACAAAGAACTCTTGCTGGGCTGAACTACAGGTCTTGTTGTACGCCTCTGATATTTTTCTTTTATTGTTGTTCAAATATTCTGTAATTAATATACAGTGGACTGTCGTCAAGCCGAACTCCTAGGACCAAAACAACTGTTCGACTTATCTATTGTTCGGCTCACCAAACATTCGAGTTATTCAAGTGAGACTTCACTTCATTGAGAGAAAAATTCTGGTAAACACGAAATCATCAATCATTGAGAAAAGAGCGTCTGAGCACTGGAAACATGTCCTTAGCGTTCGAAAAATCGTATGATATTCATCACGTGTGGTGATTTGTTTGCGAACCGAATCTTCTTCGGTCTCATTCATTAGATCAAAAGTTCCACTCATAGAGGCAATGGTGGTCAAAAGAACGACTTATAGAGGTGGAGGTTTCTCTTGACGACCCTTCCAGCAGTTCGACTCATATACCTACTAGACCCTCTTGACTCATTGAGGTGAAAATACACTGGGTAAGATATGTATGAATCGGGTCCAGAACAACTGTTCTGTATTGTATTGCAGTTGATTTTATACAATCATTTCAAATAAAAATATAAAGAATCCAGAAGCGTATATCTTTTGATTCAAAACAATGTGTATATGGAAAATATCATCCTGATCAAAAAGCGGAGCCCTGCTTTTGTTTTGTCGATCAGGACAATTCTTTGAAAGCTCGACAAAGAATACTCAATTTAATGTAAAATTATGAAAAGTATAATTCGAATTTCGCGCCTATTGAAATAGTTTTCTGTACTGAATAATGTTTTCAGCGCCCTCTAGGTGTCAAAAGTAAGAAACTAGCCAAAAATCGTCGTCAGATTTTAGTATCACAGATATAAGGGTGTTTCCTATCTTTCTAATTCTGTGATCTTTCGATACAACCCTCAAACACCATCATCAATAGGAATACCAATTTAGTTTTTGGTGACAATGAAAATTTGAAAGAAATAATGAAGAATACCTGATTATAGTTCTTACGATGAAGAATCTTCCTCAATTTGTAGAGCACAGCGACCAAATCCACTGAGAGCGTAATCGTGCAGCGTCCATTGTTGAGATGGAGCAGATTTTGTCATTTTCTCGCATAAATTCAGCCATGTCACGACATAAAGTGCGGCGAGGCACAGAGCTTTCTCCCACAGAGCGAGTATTATCTCTATTATGGAGAAGAGCACACGATCCTTTTCTGTGGCATCTTTTGCAAGAAATGGGAATTACACGATACTATCTGGCGGAACAAGCCCAAGTCGCGTTACTCTTGCACTCGCAACCATAATCGTATATCTTTATCGGCATATCGGCCTTTAATTTCACCGTTTTGCTACAAACGAGAATGAACCTCCCGACTTCTCACTCTTTGTATATGCAGCTACCACGGCTGTCACTCTGTGACAATCGCTGGTTCAATCTGCTTCTGTGCTCGCAGTTCCTTATCTTGATTGATGAAATGGCAATTTTCGTTATTAGTTCTGAAATGCAATAAATCCACCAACAATGCCCTGTTACTGTAACGGAGATGCTCGTGATAAGGGAAGGAAGAACAAAGATACCGTGGTTTATCGAATAGGAGTTGATAGGACGACTTCTGCTCCATGAGTATTTTCTTCAGCGGTTTCTTTGCCTTACGTACACAATCGGTATAGGACGATCGCAGTTATTGGCATTAAACTTCTTTCGAGATCATGTTGTTGATTGAGTTTTTTTTCCGAGATCAAAGGATTTGTGAGTGAAAAATGAAAGAGTAGTTACGGAAATATGGTTCATTCGAATAAACTACCGTAGAGTTTTTATTTTGAACACACTGACCCGGCATAAATAAAAAAGCAAATTCAATATTATAATAAACTGTTATGGTATAATACTTTGAAAGTGGACATTAAATTGTCCTGTACAATCAGGCCATTCATTGAGAGCAAAAATTAGGCATTACCTCCGAATTCTATCAAGATGCTTCAATTGTCTCCTACTCCTACCCTATGCCAATTCATGCTTATTATTTTTGAGGGGTGAAAACAACCCCTTTATCAAAAATCAAAAGAAACTTGCTCTAACGTAAATCAAAGTAATTTTTGGGCCTCAGTAGCGTTTTATGAAGTTTAATGAAGGTCAAAGATTATAGAGTATAAAGATGGAAACGAAGCGACTACAGTGATGTCAGCGACATCTGTTTTTCAAAAGTAATCGGTCTATGGTTAAAATATTTAATTAGGGTCCATTGGGCAAAGATTATATAGAGATTATTAGTAGGCTGTTGTCAATTTTGAAAGAAATACTTGAATAAATATTTTTGCTGAATGATGATTGTATTTTCTCGCGTATTTTCCACTGAAATAACTCGAAATCTACAAGAGTAGCACCTAGCTCACTCCATAATCTTGGTTTTTGTGTTTTTCTGTTATGAATTTTGTGTTAGAAACTGGCCGACATTCGAAATGCATGGTGATTAATTGCAGAAATAATAGAAAGAATAATCTTGAATGTGCATTCTTTCCATTACCAAAGAGAATGGAAACGTAAGTTTTGAAACTCGTATCATGTAACTGTCTTGTTCATTGCTTTTTATTTTCAGTGTTGTCAAATGGATAGAGGTTTCGGGGCAAAAATATATTGTTCTGGATAATTTGTTTGCGAACCGAATTTTCTTCGGTCTCATTAATTAGATCAAAAAGTTCCACTCATAGAGGCAATGGTGGTCAGAAGAACTTATAGAGGTGGTGGTTCTCTTGACGACCCTTCCAGCAGTTCGACTCATCTACTAGACCCTCCAAACTCATTGAGGTTAAAATACACTGGGTAAGATATGTATGGTCCTGAACAACCGTTTGAGTTATCGATGTTCGATTTATCGAGAGTTCACTGTATGAAAAAGTTCTTGAAATTGTTATAATAATTCTCTAATATGTGAACAAATTTTTGAAATGTTCTCAATTTCATAATTATTGTATTGTAGTTGATTTTACACAATCATTTCAAATAAAAATATGAAGAATCCAAAACGTATTTCATTTGATTCAAAACAATGTGTAGATGAAAAATATAATCCTGATCAAAAAACGGAGCTCTGCTTTTGTTTTGTCGATCACGATGTTTCTTTAAAAGCTCGACAAAGAATACTCAATTTAATGGAAATTTAGGAAAAGTATAATTTGAATTTCGCGCCTATTAAAATAGTTTTCTGTACTGAATTATGTTCTCAGCGCCATCTAGGTGTCACAAGTAGTCGGATTTTAGTACCACAGATGTAAGGGCGTTTCCTATCTTTCTAACTCTATAATCTTTGATGAAGGTCTTTATATACTTCAAGACCGTCTTTATTAATATAATTAATTAATTTCAATCAATTTTATAACACTATTTGGATCAATGCTAGTTTTAGTTATTTTTATTTTTCAACCCCTAAAAATATCATTCAAACATTTCATTTATTCATCATTTTATACACGTGAAATTAATACTTTTTGTGTCAGAAAATTAATCTGATTTTGAGTGGCTGTCGTCACTGTCAGTTATTTTTTCTACTTCTCCAGAGATTGGACAACTGTTTTGGCAGTTAACACCTGCACATTCCCCACATGTAGCGTTACAAAAAAGACTCAGTTTTCTGCATGTGCATGACGCATTGCACCTTTTTTTTCAGTTACAAAAAACATTTTCAACAATTTTTGTGGTGTATTTTGCATTTTTGTGGGCTGAAAATATCTATTGGTACTATTCCAACCGCAACCAACTGAATCGAGAATTTTCCGTAGTGTTCGGAAGAAAGACAGGTGTACCTAATAGCACATGGACTCAGATGCGTTAATATTATTGAAAAATGTAGTTCACCAAATTAATACCAAGTATAATACTTGCACGAAAACGCTGACGTTATTCGCAAAAAAAAAAATTTTTTCCTATTTTTTTTCCATTTCATCAAATTTTTCAGAGTTTTAATGTATTTTATGTTAACCCCGCCGTTGAAGAATACAACGAAAAATCTTTCATAGCAAACAGTTCATCCAATCTTGAGTTATAAATGGTGTAATCAACAACATGGACTACTTAGTTTTATATATTAAGATGTGATGTAGGGCTGCCATGTCTGCCAAGTTCTTAACTTGTTCAATTTCACAAACCATATTAATTCATGCTGAGCTGGAAATAAAGAGTTTCGCCACTGTTTTGATTGATCCCTTTATATTATCACTTCGGCAGTTTCACAATTTCTTGGCAAACCTGACAACAAAAATCATGAGATGAAAAAAGTTCTTCGTTTCTTATATTGATTTATGAAACAATAAACAAGATAATCAATAAACTTTCCCGATGAATAGAAATATTGACGATGGCAAATAAGAAACTTGCTCCATCATTCAAATTAGCGAAAAGATATTGCTCGCAATCATAACACATAATATAAATGAATGGAATAAATCATCTGTTAATAAAAAAACCGTTGAATATCTTTTCAAACACAAAAGTTGGTCAACAGTCCTGCCTACTCCTCAAAGAAACACAGATGCACTCACAATTAAATGACGTCCATTAATCAACCTCTCAGAAGTTGCAATTTTGAGAACACCCAAATCATTATTTTTTCGATTATTTTCGCAAGACTCGGCATTGGGCGATGTTTCAAACTGGTTTCGCCGTATAGAACTGGTCCACTTAAAAATTGTCACGATCATTGGTTTTCCATTTGAATATTTCGTGATCACATAAAGACATTCGGATAATCAAGTAGGTTGCAAATGTGT
This sequence comes from Hippodamia convergens, assembly GCA_038502775.1. Taxonomy (NCBI): domain Eukaryota; kingdom Metazoa; phylum Arthropoda; class Insecta; order Coleoptera; family Coccinellidae; genus Hippodamia; species Hippodamia convergens. The sequence goes on from CM076610.1 coordinate 48,722,978, forward strand.
TTGGAGATCATAAATAAAGATTGGGTCCTGCTTGATTGTCGAATCTCAGATGTAAATTTCGGCAGATGCAGATTCGTTTTCATCGGATATTAGTTTGATAACAGCGTTCGCAGCATGGAATATTCGGATAATAAATCAGAATAAAAAAAAATTTGGCATAAGAGCATAAGCGAAAATAAAAATCTACAGAACTAACATTCGCCCTGCAATAACTTATGTGAGTGAGACATGGATCCTGAATAAACGTGAGGCTGAAAGATTGCTGGTACTGGAACGGAAGATCCTGAGGGCTATTTTTCGTCATTGTAGAGACGAAATAACGGGAGAATGGAGAATAAGAAAGAATCAAGAACTACAGGCACTCTATGGGAACGAGAATATGACACATGAAGTCCAATCGCATAAGATGGGCAGGACATGTCATCAGGTCACAAGATGGAAGACTTCTCAATACAGCATTCTGGGAAAAGCCTGAGGGTGGAAGAACGGTTGGTCGTCCAAGAAAACGGTGGAAAGACGCAGTGACCAGTGATTTGCAGAGACTGGGAGTAACACAATAGGAGCTAGCAGCACAAAATCGACAAGAGTGGAGAAGAATATTAAATGCGGCCAAGACTCACCTTGAGTTGTAGAGCCATTGATGATGATGATGATGATGATAAGAGCATGAGAATCTCTGTGACTCTATTCAAAATAAACTGCTCCACATGAGTTAAGGATATTGACTTAAATTGCAAAAAAAATAGTTTAAATAAGATTTTTTGATGAAAATTCATATTAATATGACTTCAAGTTGTAGGAAATAGAATTAATTTTAGCCTGTAGGTCTGCAGCGTATACAGGGTGGTAAAGAAAAATCGAGTAAAATAACGAAATTTTATTCCCAGGGAATTCAAGCCTTTTAAGACTATCAATACAAAGTGTGGCCTCCACGGGCATCAATAACGGCTTGACATCTTCTTTGCATACTACACACGAGGTTGTTTAACATTTCTTGGGGAATTTGGTTCCATAAACGGGGCAGAAGCTCTCTCAGATCATTTAAGGATTCAGGGATAGGTTGATAATTATCTAATCTTCTTTGGAGCATATCCCATGCATGTTCTATGCAATTCAAATCTGGTGAGTGCGGAGGTAAGGTATATATGGAATACCAAGCTCCTCGCACGCATTCTCAACTATGGCTGCACGGTGCGGTCTAACGTTATCGTCTAGAAAGTGAAAAGTTTCTTCAATAGCAGCGTGAAAATTTGTCAAAACATTGTCAATGACATGCTCCCTATAGTGTAAGGCAGTCATATTCCAGGACAAATGTGTAGATCTGTGCGCCCGTTGAAACATATCCCTGCCCACACCATGACACTACCCCTTCGAAATGGATGGACTTCTTGGACATAGCGACGTTTACGGTGTATGCGTGGAATTGTCCATACCCTCATTCTCTGAGAATCTGAAGATCGTCCATATCTGAATTCATCAGTGAAAAGGACACTACGCCATTGATCGTTCGATATGTTGCCTTGCCCGTTCCAGTCTTTGACGATTATGGTCACGTGATAATAGAACTCTTCTTAATGGACGTCTAGAACCTAGATTAACCTCTCTCAAACGTCGTCTGATGGTTTCGATGGAAACTTGGATCCCATCTTCATTTTGAAGAGTATTCCGTAGCATTCTACACGTAGATGTAGTCTTCTCGCCGAAACGGTAATGAAACGATCCTGAGCAGGTGTTGTTTTTCGTCACCCACTAAGCCTTGGTCTTTCCAACACGGAAACCTTCTCCCTGAACCTATTCCAAAGTCGAGACATCACACTTTGGCTGGCTTGGAGCCTTTCCGCTACAACAACCTGAGTTAGGCCACCCTATAGCATTCCGATCGATTCAAGTTGTTATTGAGTTTTTAAATGATTTTACTGCGATTTTCTTGGTGATTACATACTTTTCAAAACGATTGAATACGATATCTGTATCTCTTGTGGAGCAGTATATTTGTCCATGCGTATTCCTCTCAAAATTTAGTTCTCCGTTCGAAGTAAACGACCACTAGTTTTTTCAATGCTCATATCGAAAATAACTGGTTAATAATGTGACAAATGAGTAGAAAGCTCAAATTGTAATTCAAAACATAGGGAGTAAGTCATAAAATTTTTTGAATTTTCATTCAGATGAATCAGAATACAAAATTGAATCATAACACATGTTCAAAATTTCGTCCAACCATTTTCAAACATTTTTCGCAAGTCCTCAATATTCCTTATTTATCTGGGGACAGAATTCTACCAATACATTGCACGGTAATTTCTTGAGTTGGAACAAATGTAAAATATTTTGAATAAAGTCACAGAGTTCTTATGATCATATTTTACCACACATAACATTTATTCCTGAATATCTGCAAAGTGGTACATTTTAGATACCAGAAACCCTTGAAAGACTCCACCTACTTTTCCTTACAGATTGATATGTGCAAAAAAACTACAGTTTTCGTTTGCAAAAATCGAAGTTTTGTTTTTTTTTGAATCCCAACAATGAGACTCTCATTTTACCTTGCAGTATACCTACCAAAAAGTAATGTTCTCTACTGAGTGACTTCGAATATATTTTCGGCAACCCATATCTAAAAACTGATATCTCATATTTGAGATTGTTCGTTGCGCTTTCATTGAATCAGTTTTTTGCAATCCTCAATTTGTGATTTCTATCAAAAAACAGTGAATAACTTCAAAACGGTTCTAGATGGCACTATAGAGCTCATAAAAATGAATGTGGCATTCGAAGACATTCCTGAAAAAATAATAATATACAGGGTGTTCCATTAGAAATAAGAAAGTTGATTCCATTTCCGGTGCAAGCAGAAGTCATTGCCATTTAAAAATACATCGTGTAGACCGTCATATGACGGTCTGCTTGACTTATATCTTCATAAAAAATTCGGAAATGATCGAATTATTATCTATAAACTGATAATGGGCACTCCGGTGGGGCATTCTGTAAAATATAAACGGTATTGGGAAATTTAGAAATGATAAAATTTTGTTTAAATGGGATGATCTCCGCATAATGTTTGTTGAAGTTTGAATTAAAAAGTTATTAAATTACTCCTAAGATAACTCCCAATTGAAAACTGCCTTCACATCAAATCATAACCCACCCATGATGCAACCAACGGTTTCTGATTTGAGACATTGCCAAATATCAGCGATGCATTAGTCATTTCTGCCAACTAATCGAAAAACACTCCTACGATTATCGTTATCTTGTTTTTTTTTGCCGCGATAAACTAGCATATTAAGCACATAACTCATTTTCACCTCTCGTATGCAAATTTCACCATCAGTCAAGACATGCATATGCAGACAATAAATTTTTTCACATTTAGAAAACCATTAGAAGACAACACCCTTGCGCAAACTTTCGATCAGATACGGCTCTCAATTAACACGAAGCGAATTCTCAACCAGATAAATTGATTGGTGCTGGAAGAATCAATTTCGTCAATTTTTTTCCAATGTGCAGTCTAATCTGATAATAACTGGCAACGATCAGTTTCGGGATAACTGGAACATCGAGAACATAAATGTCAGGTTTTTTGTGCATGCAGTTTTTCTAATAGGCGCACAATAATCTATGGGTGTGGTCCATGGTGTCTGGCGATTTAAATATGTATGGCGTTTGGCTGAAAATAACAATTAATTCAGTTTATCTCCTACAAATGGACCGAGAATGTCTGAATTTATGCGTCCGCCGTTGGCTCGCTTAGACAATTACAGAAAGATCGAGATCTAACGGTCATTCGAGCTGGCGTAAGGTGGCATGACAAATAAAATATTCGTTTTAATGGTTATTAACTGCCGTCGCACACTGGGGGATTCATTCAATTTGCAAATTCGTATCTGGCTTGTTAGTTCTGATTTCAATGAGTGGTTTCTGGAGTAGTTAGAGCCATTAGGATCGCCGCGGGAATCCTTTTGCGTGGAACATTCACGGCAAAAGTTGGAAACTGGGTGATATATGGACAATCTAAGACGGTCCCACATGATTCGATTAACGATATGTCGCATACTGTATATGTAAGTATCGTAAATATATAAGACTATTTCATTTATTCTGCGCAAAGGTGATCACATCTTGAAAACATAAATCCAATAAGTCACACCTTTAGGCCAAATACAGATTAGACCGGGTTAGACCTTTTAGATACTGCAAACGCGCGTTTGCGTGTGTATGGAATCATTGGATCTCTAGTGTTTTGAAATGCGTGTTTGCATGTGTACGGCACTTTTGTTTTAAACGCCTAAGACGCGGTACACTTTAGACGATTGAAAACGCGCCTTTTGCTAACGCGCATTTCAAAGCACAAATGCTCCAATTATACAGTAGACATAACGCGATTTCGGTGCACGCATTAGGCCATGTGCCTAATGGACTTTAAAAAAAAATTCAAAGAATTGGTTCCAAATTCAATATGAGAACCGTTTTCAAAACACGAAATGATTTAAGATCTGTACTTACAAAAACTAAAGCTTCGAATAAGAAATGCAGATAAAAAAATTGTATTCACAATATTTCCTGTATTTGTGGAAAAACCTGAACAGGAGAAACATCAACACCTTTGAAATTAGAAAATTAGAATAACATAAAAAGTAGAGATATTGGTAGGTCGCGATCATGTGACTTCCAATACAGGCGATCACATGATGGATTGACATATTACCAACCAATTGGTCATAATCCATTTTTGACATAATAGAATAAGAAAGATTGTAAGTAAATGGATTTTTATTTTCAATATCTGCTCTAAATGTTTCGCCTTCTCAAGGCATCTTCAGGAGCTCTGTAATTTAGAAAATTAATCCTAACATTACAATTTTTCGAATAAACTTACTCGTCCAAATATACAGAATAAATATGCAACATCAACTTTCTAACTCCGCAGAATTGAAACAAATCTGGTCTACTATGTGATAACAAGAAAATACCACATAAAATCACATATACTGACGTTAAAAGACATGACAACTAGCTGACGTGGTGGGTGCGTTCCGAATCTTGTGAGTTACTCCAAACTATAATAAACATTTAAAAATAGGATGGTAGCTTAGATGTGATTCGACTTGAGTGTTTAAACAATTGTTCGGATCCATTTTTAGGTTTTTCGCAATTTCATATATTTCCATCAAGTCTAACATATTTCCTCTATCTAAATTGTGCAAGAGTGTGACACCCTCCTCCCTACTAAACTCATGTTGGTTTTCTTTTAGGTGTTTACCGAATGAAATTTTGTTGTTGCTGTTTCTTACATGTTCAGAGCCCTTAACGTAAGAATAGCCGAACATGTAAGAAACAGCAACAATAAAAGTTCATTCGAATTGTTTATGATTTTATGACCACGTTCATTTCAGAACCGTGGATTGGGAGCATTTTGAAAAAGGTGCGTCATCTCTCCCCATCAACACGCGTTTGCTGAATCTAAAACTCGCATTTTCATGTGTACTGTATCAATGCACTCATGCTTTGGAAAACTCGCTCCTTCGTCATTCGTTTTCGAATTTCGCATTCGTGTTGGAAAAATAGCCCATTCCACAAATTGTTTTAACATATACTATTCTGCGATGATCTCATGTACTTTTTTAATTTCGTCTTATAACTAGAAATTAAGCCGCGACTGCTCAGATAACAATAATTCTTGAAAGGAGTATACTAACGAACAAAATATCTATTCTACTATGACTACAGATGAACATTCTTGGAGAACAAGCTGTAGCTGAGGATTCAGAAATTAATAGGACCATGAAACAAAACCGTGAAACAAGAAGTCCACTAGATTAAATAAAAAACAGGCAACGAAATTTTGAATTCACTATATTAATCAACCTAAGCACCTACAAGATTAGATCGAGGCGGATTTTCAAAAACAGATCTAGACATAATTCATTCGACTCGTTTCTTTCAATGATATCGATTTGATTGCTGAGATTGGCCAGCTAATTCCTTTGATGGCCTTCGATATAATTGAACTTTCCACATTTGAACATATTTATAACTTTTACCATGTGAAACAGGATATTCTATTCGAATAATATAATGCTATCCTTATGTCTGTTCAGCTTATCGAAGCAACAATCTTTCAACAAATTTTTTTCGTCCGTTAGTCGTAGTCCAATTCATCATGGAGATCATGTGATAATGGAATGAATATTCATAATATACCAACTGTTTGATTCAACTATTTCACAAAATGCTGAAATATTTTTGGAATATCTGGGTAGAATGGGGGTCTGCCAAAACAACCATACATCATCAAAGATTCAAAGATGCATGTTCGATATGCAATTTTAGTCAATATACCTGAATAAAGATTCAACCGTGAGATATTATCATAATTTATATTTTTCAGTAAACACAGGTACCATTCTTGAGTTTCAACTTCGATGAATACTTGGTTTTATGTAAAGCAGAAGCAGCTTCTATGCTTTATTTGCTATCCGACAGATGCTGAAAATTTAAATTTGCTCAATAACTTTGGCATCAGAAAGAATAAAATTTTTTATAAAAAAAATTCGAATAAACATAGGTCCAAACATGCTTCGCTATCGAAATGAAAATTTCGAAAATAATATCAGTTTTCAGTTATAATCTACGTCACTTTAGTTGGCGGAAATTATTCCATTCCTAAAATCAACTGAATTTTTACTGGAAAAAGGTGTATACATTTTTTTATATAATGCACCGTTTTCTAGATATTCGACCACAGCCCACAAAACTTCACAGAAATCAACAAAAATAAATTTGGTTGCAGTTGTGTGCATTTTATGAAAAAAAACGAGAACTTTTTTTTCCAGAATAGATTCTGTTGATTTGAGAAATGGAATGATTTTCTCGAAAAACTACAGTTTCGTAGATTATAATTGAAAAATTAATATTGTTTCAAACTTCATCACCCTGCATTTTGAGAGCCGGAAGTGCTGGTCAGCCAGGCCGTGAGCCATTGATCGAAACAAGTGATGGTCCGAGGGAGCAACGTCTGGAGAATACAGCGGGTGGGTTACAACTTCTCCTTTTAAAGATTACAAGCATATGTTGACCACTTTCGCAATATGGGGTCGACCATTGTAAAATCACTTTATCATGTCTCTCGTTTTATTGTGACCGTTATTTAGATTATATCAAATTATTTCGAAATTAACCACCCATTTTAGAAATGCATTTGTTACTTTATGTATAGCCTCGAAACTATCTTGAAATTTATAAATGGGACAACTATTAATTAGATGTTTTATAGTCTCCTCATATTTCCCACACTCACAACTAGAGCTCTCGACCGAATTCCATCGGAATAATAAAATAATAATAATAATAATAATAATAATAATAATTCCTTTATTTCCATCAGAATGATTTACACCATTATAGAAAAGGTCAAAGAATCACAGGCAAAAATAACAAGAAACATAGATAGAAGAAAACAAATGAGAGAAAATGAAATCTACCATCATTTCATGAAAAGTAAAATAATTTCACAATCAGTCCTACGTATAGTTATTGGAGATATTCCTCCAGGCTATAACAGCATTTTTCCAATAAAACTTTTTTTTATGCACGCTTGAATGTTATTACATTTGGGGAAATCTTTATTTCTTCAGGTAACTTATTAAAAACTTGAATCCCTAAAAATATAGGAGAATTTCTTCCTATCCTAAAATTTAGTTTGGGTAATATAAAATTTCCTTGATTTCGAGTGTAATGATGATGCACATCTTGAAATTTCATGAGCACATCCCTATTCTCATAAACAATAGTTGCTACCTCTAGAATGAACATTGACGGCAAAGTCAACAGTCCATAAGATGCGAAGTAAGTCCTACAGGATGTTCTCTGTGAAATACCTGCCAGACACCTAATCACTCTCTTCTGAGCCAAGAACACATCCGTGGCAGCAGAAGATGCCCCCCAAAAAAACAATACCATATCGCAGTCTTGAAGAAACTTGCGAATTGTATAGGAAGAGCAATTGGTCAGCTGTAAGGACCTTTTTTAAAGTTCTCAGTAGGTAACAAACTGAGCTCATTTTGGCGCATACACTTTCACAATGTACTCTCCAATTCAAGTTTTCATCTAAATGAATTCCGAGAAACTTTATGGTCTTGACCCTATTTAGAGCAACATTATTGAGGCTTACATTGATGTCAATATTTTTATTATAATTTCTAAAGATGATCTGACTCGTTTTGGACAAATTGACATGTAATAGGTTCATTCTGAACCATCTACACAAATCAGCAATATGAGTCTGTACCTCCGCTTCTAGGTTGCTATCGTCCGTAGATACTACGACTGTAGCATCATCCGCATACAAAAATATGTTGGTATTCAAAAAACTGGATATATCGTTTATATATAAAATAAACAGAACAGGTCCCAGAATTGAGCCCTGAGGAACACCAATCTGTGTGTGTCTCAAATCTGATCTGCCAAATTTAGGATACCCATCAACGTACTGCCTGATAAGTACATATTGCTCTCTGTCATGCAAATAATCTGCAATCCAACGTAAAGCAATTCCGCGAATACCAAGTTTTTCCAGCTTAAACAGAAGCAATTCATGACTTACGCAATCGAAAGCTTTGCTCAAGTCACAAAAGATTCCTGCCGGACATCTACCGCTCTCTATGCCATCAACGACTGTCTGCATAAATGCATATACAGCATCAATGGTACTGAGGGAACTCCTAAATCCAAACTGATACTCACTGAAAATTTTATGTTTCTCTAAGAAATGCAATAATCTTTCCAGGAAACAATATTCAAATATTTTTGATAGCACAGGTGTCAGTGCTATCGGTCTATAATTATCCATCAATTCCACTTCCCCTTTCTTATATACTGGAATTACTTTGTTTACTTTCAAAATTCCAGGAAAAACTCCACTTTCAAAACTTCTGTTGACAAGGAAAGTCAAAGGTTCTGATATTTCCCTCAGGCATCTTCTTATCACAAAACCCGTTACGTCATCAAATCCAGCAGAATGTTTTGGTTTAAGTCTGTAATTTATCAAATTGAAGAACTCGTCTACGACAAAAGGAAATAAAAACATGGTCATATGATTGATTTTAATGCAGTCTTCATAATTGGTCTTAGTTATTTGAGCCTGAATATTTTTAGGAGTTTCAATGAAAAAGTCATTGAACTCAGAGGCAATTTTGTCTGGACTTTCAATAAGTTGTTCTCCCTTTCTGATTTTGATGCAATTTCCGACATTTGACTTTTTGTTAGTTAGTTCATTAATAACTTTCCATGCTGTCTTTACCTGATTGTTGATTGGTTAACCATAGATTGATAGTAACTTCGCTTTGTGTTCTTGACCAAAAGAGAGTGCATGTACTTATGTTCACGATAACAGTCCATCAACTGAGGATTTGTTTTGGTTAATAAGTACAGATCTTTCAAGTGTACACTGGACGCCCTAACCTCTTCATTGACCCATATCTTTCCCTGTTTTTTATAAACTTTCTTTACTGGAAAATTTAAGTTGAAATAAAACAAAAATGATACATGAAAATTATTGAAAGCTTCATTCACATCAACTGCACTATAAACCCCATTCCAGTCTTCATCAGCTAGTTGTTTTAAAAATAATTTGAAGTTTGACTCGTTGAAAACCCTCCTAATTTCATAATTTACCCTTGGTACAACCTTATCATCATAAGTAAAAAGAACCCCATCATGATCTGAAAAATGAATATCAATGATATCAGTCTTATAGTTACAATCATTTGTAAAAATATAGTCCAGAGTGTTATTCTTTCTTGTTTTTTCTACAACAGTATTTACTATATTATAGCTGTTAAACATATTAGCAATACATACAAATTCATTTTTATCTCTTATGGGGTCGATATTAAAATCTCCACAAATTATGAATTTCAAATTTGGTTCAAAAAGGAATTCCATTAGTGTGCTAAATTGATTAAAAAATACCTTAAAGTCAGTATTTACACATGAGCGGTAACAATTCAAAATTAAAGTTCTTACATTAGAGATTTTCACAGAGATACCACATATTTCAAACTGCTTTTCGATACAGAATCGTTGTAAATGTAAACCTGTGCCTGGATGTTGTTCCTACACCATATTGCCACTCCACCGCCCTTTGCAGCAGTTCTACAGAAACTGGCTCCTCTGTAAAAATTTGGGAACTGCATAGAGTCAATCTTGTATTCATTTAACCATGTTTCACAGAGACACAGAAATTGAAGGTCATCATAAGTGTTCAATAAATCTACAGTAATGTAATCACATTTAATTTCAGTTAAACATTGGCAGTTCAATAAGAATAACTGATTTTTACAGCCCTTCCTGCTTTTTATGTGTTTTTGGTCTATTTCATGTTTGAAGCCAGACTCTGAAAAAGTGTCTTTTGAGCTGTAGCATGGATCTTCAATCAGAAATTGCAACATCACTTCACTAGATCTTTTGTTTTTCGATGAAAAAAATTTTTGAAGTTAAATTCTCTTATAATTGTACCTTCTGGCCAATAATCTCCCTTTATTATCTGGTCATACTGATCGTCAGGGACTCCTACACTAAATGAAGAATTAACCCCTTTTGTATTTAGCTTTTTCACCTCTAGTCTGTCTCCAATGTTCATACCGACCAAATACTCTTTAATATCCTCTGCAGACACATCACTGCCATAAATTCTTCCCACATAAATCCATTTTCTACGTACAGCACCTTTAATTTTCGAATCTAGTTGCGTTTGTTTCGAGCCATGAGATATAATATTCGTAGTTCTTGGCTTTTTTACTCTAGGTTTCGCCAGTACAGTTTTCCAAGAATCGTATTCTTCATTATTTGATGAATTGTAGTGATCATTCTTATTTTTCATCTCTCGATTATATTGAGGAATGAAATCTTTTGTCTTTTCTATTGCTTGTTGATGATTTTCAAAAATTTTTCGAGAATTTGACATAACCTCATATGAATTAGTTCTATTTGCTCCGGAACTACTTTCTTTCTCTTCTTCTTTCTTTGACGAATTCTGGTATGTTATCGTGTCCGTGACAGATCCCGAAACATGTTCGAGTATCTTATCTTTCTCATTAGTGTTTATGTTCATTTTTTTAACTTCTCTTTCTTCCAATATTTTTATTTTTTCATGAAGAAGATCGTTATTTTCAACTAGCACTTTATTTCTGCTAATCATTTCATCAACAATTATTTGCAAAAGACTTACTTGTATTTTCAAAGCATTCAAGTCATTGTTAACTCCGCCGATATTGAAGTTTTCTTGTTCAGAATAATCTCCGTTGAAAACGAAGTGTTGACAACTTGCCGAACTCTTCATTTCTTTGTTCAGGCATGAAGGATGGAAAACAGCCTTGCATATGATGCACTTTAAGTAGTCGACCACTTTTCTACTACAAAATTTGCAAATTAAGCTCACTTTCATGCTATTGGCCTGCTCCATGCCTGTTCTAATACGATTTAGAACAGAATAGATTTAGAAAAAAACCAAAGCTAGCGCTGCCGTACGAAGTATTATTTCATCAGCGCCCCTTGAGGAATCAGCTAGTTTCTGAAGAATATTGTTTCGAGTTTTAAGCTTCAAACGCAGATCATCTAAATGGGCGTTGAATTTTCCAGAGGAATCAAGTTTGATTCCCAGGTATCTAGGATTGAAATTATGTTTCAAGGGAGAAGAACCGAAAGTTACATTCAATTTTCTATATTTCTGATGATTATTCAACTGGAAACACGAAACCTCGGTTTTATTTTCATTCGGGCACAAACGCCACTTTAAAAAATAATTTTTCATTATATCCAAATCTGCGAAAAGGGTACTTTCTGTTGTTTGAAAATTAGAATGATGAAAACCAGAGCAATATCATCAGTATAAATAAATTTTTCCGAAGAAGTAGTTGGAATGTCACACAAATATAAATTGAATAGAAGAGGCGCTAAAACTGCACCTTGTGGAAGACGCATTATTCAAAGTTAAATTACTACTATTATTATCGACAAAAACTCTACATAAGATCTGATAACTGATTTTTGACAATGTGAGAAGTACGGCCTCGTCTTGGCAACATTTTACGTGAAAATGTTTTAGGTTGGATCGATTTTCTTACAATATCCCAGCAACTCCTGCGATCAATTCAACAACTCGGCATTACGGAGTAACATTGCGAGGGACCAGCTCATCAATACGGTATGCGATTCAAGATCTAAGATCACCATCTTCGGCGTTCAATGAAAAGAGAAAGTGGTCTTATGGGATCCACAATAATAGAGATGAACACGCTAGCCGTGGGTGTTGGAAAGTCGACGGTATTTTTCGCGTATGCGCGCCGTCGTGGGTAGCTCGATCGTCCTATCCGAGTTATTGGAGAACACGAACACGGGAGCAGGTGAAAATGTGCATTTGACGGAGCCGCGTTACGTAATTCACGATATTGCACGCCTTCGACAGAATGCTTTCTATCAGAGTTCGTTCGGTTGTTTATGTTGCGCCCGATACCGGGTGCAAAGTGGCCGATCGTTCGTAACCCGTTGCATGAGGATCGTATTTCAGTAGCAATGGGACAAGAAGAATGAATCCGCCACACAGCCCTGGAGACCACCGAAAAATCCGAAGTGTTTTGCTATTTCGAGCGCATTGCGATGCGTTCGATGTGAAGCAGGGTTGCCAATTCAGCATTTTCAATGCTAAATTTACATATTTCATTCATGTTTAGCATATATTTTTAGCGTTCAGGATAAAGCATATTATTGAGCATATTTTCGAAAGGAGAAGTTCTCTTTTCCCTTTGTTTCTACAAATGATTGACGGACTTTTCTAATATTTCGAAATCAACAGATGCACAAGAACCCACTGAGTTGGTACTTCTTTCACTATCACCCTCTTCAATGAAACCAACAAAGGAAACGCGCAGTATTTTATAGCCCCAATTAATTTTTATGAGCTTGCAACAACCGATATATTTACAGGAAATATGTAAACAAACTTGGACAATTCTAATCGATCCGGCCGGACATCTGTCTCCTTTTCTTGGGAATTCCTATCTCTAAATAAACGCGAGGCTGTCGATAATATTCGAAATATTTTCAAATCCAATGTCCCCACCTATAATATGTTCAAGCACCCTTGGTCTTCGAGATTCAAAATTTCAAATGCTTTGGAAAAACCCGGTACCGTAATTTTTTTATCGTATATTTTTTTGGGAGCTAAGAAACCATAACATTCAAAAATGAATTCACATACATAGTTCCAGTTAGGCTCTATTTGTCACAAATTTAATGTACTAGAAAACCGTATATGATTTTTGACAATAAATAAATGGATTAGGAGATATAGAGCAAAATCTGAAACAAGTCCAAGAATTTCGCTTTTTTTGGTGGTAAAAATTTTTACACATTTTCTGAGAGTTGCAAACTTGTGTTTACATTGCTCTTATGAATCTTAACAATATACTAAAAAATCAGTTTTTCCAATTGTCGATTTTGACTGCCTATGTGTATAAGGCACGCTTACGAGAACTAAATTTAGTCCATTTAGATTAGAAGCAAGTGAATGACATAATCCCAGTTTGTCTTCAACTTGTGAGAAAGCTTTCGAAGATAGGATTCGGATAACATGATTCTGAAAGTGATTGAATTAATTCGGTTAAGTGACCTTTAAAGTCATTCTTCTCGTGTGTATTAGTTAGCTGCCAATTTTATCGACCGATTCATCGAATTATGCAAGTAAAAACACCACGACTTTCTTCAAATTAGACATTATCGCTGCACCCTTCTAGACAGAAATGATATTTAAGGATGTCTGTCACAACTATATTAGCCGATAAATCAACATTCGAGCCATTTGAAGTTGACTTTGTAATTAATTAATGAGGCACACATTACAACCACAAGAACACATTTTTTTATCGATATCATGTTAGTTTATGGGTTTCCCATGATATCTTATTGTTATTCGATCTTTTTTTTCCTGTTTTCATGGTGGAGATCATTTCATTGGTTATGCAAATTTTTGATTTTTTTTCTTCAGATTCCTATTGCGACTGGTTTCCAAATATGAAAAATAAGTACTTTTAGTCTTTTGAATAATAATAATAATTATAATAATTTGTTGATCCTGTGAGACATTCAAACAATGTGAAGGACAAGTCAGAGAGAAAGAGAAAATGAACAATTACATATACCAACATAACATACTGATTAATAATCTATACTAATCTATACTAATATTATAAATGTGAATGTCCATGTGTTGGGTGTTTGTTTGTCCTCTAAGCAATCAGAAACCAGGTGACCGATTTTGATGAAACTCTCACTATAATGAAGAGAATTTATTTCATGTAGGTTTCATTCCAATATCACGAAGAAATGAGAAAAAATATCGAGCTTTCATGAAAAAGTCATTAATTAACCCATTTTTTCAGGCTTTTACGGCCGACGCTGGTCAACTATAAGAGATAGAAAAACAACAGGAAGTCAGTTTGAGTTGAGATGATAGTTGCTTATTTGATTATTTGATGCTTATGAATGGGAATTTTTTTGGTATTTTGAAATCATGTACAAGGCACAGCCTTCAGCGACGGCATATGTCTAACTGCTGAGAAGGACAACCCACGATAACCATTTTAAAATTTTCAGTTCAATTCGAAATAATGTTTAAAATGTGAAATGGGCTCCCGACTGGCATGGAATCAATTCATACAAAGATGAATGTGATTGTTATCTGCGGCATTTATTCCTGATGAAAAATGATTTTTACACTATAGTTTTCTAATGGATATTTTAAAAGTTACCACAGTTGAACGAATGCGAATTTGAGCAAGAAATTATTGAATATACTCGAGATCATGTGTCACGTAGTAACCTGCCTGTTTCTGTTTCGATACGAGGTTATGAATGTGGGGTTTCAGGCCCTATCAGTACCGTTTTAAATTGAAATATTTAGCGAGCAGAGCTGCGGATTTGAGCTAGTACCTTATAAATAGAGATCATGAGAATACATTGGAGAGATACTCCTCGACACTGTAGTAGGAACCCGTAATTAGCAAAGTGTCAACATGATCTTAGAATTGTCTGAGATTCATTGATTTGAGTTTGCATTACAAATGATAAATAGCTTGACTCCAATAATGGTTGGAGTTGACTCGTACTTAGCAGTATGGTGTCTGGAGATACAAAGATTATTTCCAGGTCTCGTTGGGTAATTATGAAAATTTGAACTTTTTTTCAACATATGCTTGTTCTGATTGATATATATTAAACAATTTCGAACGAATATGCATGTTAAGATTAAAATATCAGATTTTAGGAAATATGGACGGCAAGAATCAAGTGGTTTCAGTCCGAATATGAGCCTTTTGGGAGCCATTTTCACAACAGTGGAAAAGAATTTGAATATATCATAACATTTGGTTGATCTCGTATTGAAAATTTGGCCAGATTCATTAATAATAATAATAATAATAATTTATTGATCCTTTCAGACATACTAGTGTATAAGACAAGTCACAAAATTATGATTAACTAGTCTCTACATGATCATGAAGATAGTAATTTACAGTGTAAAAGCACTTATCTATCAAAGTTCATTTAACAAATTTCTTAAATTTATTAATACTAAGAGATTGTATTGCATAAGGTAGATGATTATATAATCTTATACATTGATACATAGGAGACATCTCAAATTTGGTAGTTTTATGTTTGGGAACACATAAAGTTCCATCATTTCTGGTATTATAAGGATGAAAACTATTAAGATTTTTAAATCTTGCTTTATTCTCTTTGACATATGTCAAACACTTAAAAATAAAAATGGATGGCATTGTGAGAATGCCATTCACTGTGAAGAGAGGTCGGCATGATGAGCGCGGAGCTGTTTTGAAAATCATTCGCAAGATACGCTTTTGAATTATAAGTACTCTTCTTGCATCTGACGAGTTTCCCCAAAGCAAAACATTGTATGTTAGATGGCTGTAAACCAAACTATACTATACATTCAATAGAGAATTGATGGGGATTGAATCTTTCAACCTACATATTTATGGCATAATAAGAGCTATTTAACTTTTTACACACAGAATCGATGTGTAAGCACCATTTCAAAATTATTGTCAATAAAAATGCCTAGAAACATAGTGTTAGTTTTAGGAGCTATTATACTTTCCGAATGACGAATGAGCAGATCTCGATCATTCAGTCCACCAAAAAAACCAGTCCACTTCTAAAACCGTGCTGAGCATTATCCAGTATATTGATTTTATTCAGGTACTTCATCATTATATCGAACACAATTCTTTCAAAAACTTTTGAAAAGATATAGAATAGAAATTTTTCTATAATTTGTGATATCGTGAAAGTCGTCCTTTTTAAGGTTGAAGGTTCTACTGTACCAACAATTTGCCTAATCATTATCCATCGCTCTGTGTTCAGACCAACCAATTTAATTTCAGAACCCTGATGACCACAAGAAATTTGTCATCTCATACTCTAAACCCATAAAATATTGACTGAGATATACCTCTAACCGTTAATCGTACAATGATTCAATTGCGGAAATCGAAGCTGGCCCTGATGTAACATCCACATGATGCGTCCGCCTTGCGAGCACGCTAACTATACCGTCCATACTAGTCCATATTATAAAATGAATGTTGGCAATCGTGCCATTCTTTCGTGACATTGGCAGATATATGAGCCTCAATTATAAATGCATAATTCATGGAAACAATGTCTCGGAGCTGTTGAAGCTTAACCGTGTGAAACTGCGTGCATGAAACCAATGCTCCGACACGATTTGCCTCGGCATTGTTCACAAGCATTTTTCCACCGTTTGGAGAAGTGTCATTCCTTGAGTCCGATATGCTTTTACGGTGCGTGGCAGCTGACAGCTTACCATTCAGGCCTGGATTCCGACCAAATATTCATACGGATATGAGGAGATTATGCTAAAGCAGCCCATGGACTGCGCAGTTTGTTGGAATTAACATGGTTCATTTTTAAGTAGACGATTTCAACGCTTTAAGTTGAGATTCCACTTGTCCACATAGGCTCCTATTGCAACACGAATGCGAGCGACGAAGGTGCGAGTTTTCGAACGCATGAGTGTTTTAATCGCCTTCTGCAACAACTATTAGACGACAATTCCTATATTTCAGTCAAGTTTTGTGAAATACTGTCGAAATTCATTAAAAATTTCAGAGTAAACATCCTAGAGACTTTTGTATTAGTTTCCTAATTGAATGTCGATATTCATGGAGATGATTTTTGGGCCCATTTAAAGAAAAACTGTCATATGAACAATGTCCTAAACGTCTTACCTTTCGAGATACAAGGTGGTAAAGTTTTGAGAAATAAATAATTTATTATTAATATCTACAATACCACTTCAGTTATTTCAATGGAATTTGTCATACATGTACTGTGAATCAAGAGGCAATTTTTTATGTATCACTTTTTTTTTCATTCCTACCAGTGGCGTTCGTACGTGCTTTGACCTGCCTATTTTGGAAGACATTGATGGTACGCCACTTATTTTTCCTGAAATAAAAATTATTTTTGAAATTCCCAATCATTTCTTACCAAAGTTGATCACCTGACTTTTTACTATGATGCACGGTTTCCGCTTAAAAAAATAAAAACCGTCTCTCTGCATGATCATAGCAATATCGTTAATACATACAAATGACATTACAATATCACCATGCAGAGACATAATGTAATTTTATATTTTTAGATGAAACGCTTGCGTCTGAATGAAAAAATTAAAAGAATCAAATTAGAGATATTAATAATAAATCATTTATTTTTGAAAACTTTACCACCCTGTATCTCCAAAGGTAAGATGTTTAAGCCTTTTTTTTTTAAACGGGCCCAAAAATAACCCCCATAAATATTGATATTCAATCAGAAAACACACTGTATGTCTCGGCAGTTGGCGTGACTTCTATGAAAATTGACAGATTACGGATTCGAATTGACGAGTGTTGAAAATTGAAAGGATCGGAGGTGAGAGTAGACAACCACAAAAATTTGAAAACATTTTTTTCTGTTTATTCGTTTCTAATTTTGATAGAGTATTCAGTTCTGAATACATTCGTATTAAAATCGTTTCATTCGTCAAAACACTTTACAAAATGTCGAGATAAAACTGAAAAAAAGGGAGATAAGGGTATGAGGTATTGTGTTTGTTATTTCTATTCTAAAAATCTTATGCACAAACCGTTATTACATTTTTGAAGTCGAAGACTGTGGAAATATTGTGAATTTCTAGAATTTTGAAAAACCCGTCACAGGTGTTCCAAATTTTTGGTCAAAATTGTGGATCAAGAGTTGCCCATAACTATAGTTTTTCGAATCAGAACCCTATTGTTTCATTATTGCGTTCAATTCTGCGAAGAAAAATAATTATAGTGTACCAACATATTTATGCTCCTAAAATGAATAATTCGTGAGTTGAATTTATAAAATTTGTTCATATCAACAAAATATATGGTCATAGAAGATGAATTATTCCAACAATTCACTAATGACAGATCTATTTCTGAATTTGTTCATCATTGTTTTGTTGATATGAAACAGATTTTATGAATTTGACTCTACGTGCGACATAAAATCAAAAAATCCTAAATAACTTCAGAATGATTCATTTTAGGTGCATCAACATGTTAGAAGTTGGAACACTATCATCATCATCATTTTCTTCACAGAATCCAACGCAATCATAAAAAAAATAGGATTCTAATTTGAAAAACAAAAGTTTATGGGCCAATCTTGATCCTAATTTTTGATCCTACATTTGGAACACCCTGTGACGAGTTTCTCAAAATTCCAAAAATGTACGATAATTCTAGAGTCTTCGACTTCGAAAATGTGAAAACGGTTTGTGCTTTTATATTCTACTCCCTCTAAGTATCCATGGCTAGCATGTATGGATTCTCCTTTGTTCAAAGGAGGAATAAGGGAACTTGAAATTTTAATAGACGTTGCTGCAACTCAGAGTTAGAATAGGAATAACAAACAAAATATCGAATAGTCTTATCTTCCTGTTTTTTTCAGTTTTTTCTAGATATTTTGAAAAATATTTCGACGAATGCAAGGATTTCAATACGAATGTATTCATAATTGAATACTTATCAAAATTGGAAATGAAAAAACAGAAAAAAATATATTTTTTTTAATTTTTTGTCGAACAATATCATAATCCCAATTTTCAGATTTCGAATAGGTACACCCTGTATACAGAAACATATATAAAATTTCTGAAGGTATTGCAAGGTTGATTCCTACAAACAAAATTTGGAGGCAGAGCTTACACATACAGAAAAACTTGGCTGCGTAGTGTTATCTAGTAATAGGTACTACATCATAATATGGGAAATGCCGAAAGCATTGGCCTCACAATATAACATTTTGTCAATTAGTCAATTCAGAAATTTAGGTTATGGTAGTTGTATCACATGTATCCTCCATATTGAGAGATTTCATTCCTTCCTTCTAAGTAGTGAAAATGACATGCATAAGCATAATAGTTGTCGTGTTAGAATGGGTTGCTAATGAACAATAATTTATGCATTCATCAGAATCTGATGGATCTCTATATACAAAATTATGTAAGTTCCTCCGTTTCTTGCCAATAACACACCGACTAGGATTCCCACGGAATATCAATAGGAGTCGTAAAATGGGCATCAATAATCAAACGAAGAAAACTACTGCCTGAATATCTGGAGCCAGACAATGTTTAACATAGTTCTCCAGTTTCTCGTATAATCGGTCGTGAATTTCCATAGCATCCATTAGTTTTATTATGTGGAAAGGCCATCAAAACGGAAGGTCCATCGAATTAAATGTACCTGAAAAAAAAACTCAAATTTTCTATGAACGACTCAACATGGAGAACGCGAGAGGACATCGTAGTTCTCAGCTCATCATTCTAAATAGCCCATTTTGAAAAAAGTATGTTTCTCTATTTCAGTATCGTAATGAGTCCATTATAGTTCTAAAAGTGGTACTGTAATGAATTCATTACAGCATTGTTTTCAGTGATATTTGTGGTGCTCAGTACTGACCGCCAATCCTATCAATTTTCAAATGAAATTCTGTAATCTGTCAAATTTCGTAAGCACACCAACTGACAAGGTAAAATACGAAAGTCACTGATCTGAATTTAGAGAGTATTACATAACTTCAATGAAATAGAGAAAATATAGTCTGAAACTCGTGACAGAAGGCAATTCTAACATCCATGCTTTCGAAAACGGGCGACGAAGGAGCGAATTTTCGAATTTCGCGTTCGTGTTGGAATAGGAGCCCATTCTGCAACTTGTTTTAGAATACAGGGTACCAAGTTCGACGGCCTATAAGGCGTTTCTGGAGAACTGGACCTATTTGAAATCTGAAAATTGGGATTATATTATTTTTTGACATTATCTATCGATCTGAAATATTCTTGAAGCCTGACCACTTTCACTTATACAGGGAGTGAAAAAAAAATGTCGAAAATTTTTGTTTTCTTTTTTTTGTTTTCGAATTTGATAAAGTACGCAATTCTGAATACATTCGTACTCAAATCGTTGCATTCGTCGAAATACTTTCCAGAATATCGAGAAAAAACTGAAGAAAAAAAGGGAGATAAATGTATTCTGTATTATGTTTGTTATTCCTAACCTAGATATCGTAAGCACAAACTGTTTTCACATTTTTGAAGGCGAAGACTGTGGAAATATTGTACAATTTCAGAATTTTGAATAACCCGTCACAGGGTGTTCCGAATGTTGGTTCAAAAATTGGGATCAAAATTTGCTCATTACTTTCGTTTTTCAAATTAGAACCCTATTTTTTATAATTGCGTTGGATTCTGCGAAGAAAAATGTTCCAACATGTTGATGCTCCTAAAATTACTTATTCTTGAGTTATTTTGGATTTCCTGTTTCTATTCATGAAATCTGTTTTACATCAACAATGATAAATGAATTCAGAAAAGAGTCACTAGTGAGTTATTTGAGTAATTTATCTTCTATGACCAAGGTCATTGTTGATATGAAACAAATTCTAATGAATTTGACGGTACGTACGACATGAAATCAGGAAATCCAGAATAACTCAAGAATTATTAATTTTAGGAGCATTAACATGTTGGAACATTATCATAATTTTTCCTCGCACAATCCAACGCAATCATAAAAAATAGGGTTCTAATTTGAAAAACGAAAGTTATCGGTCAATCTTGATCCCAATTTTTGAAACAACGTTTGGAACACCCTGTGACGGGTTTTTCAAAATTCTGAAAATGTACAATATTTCCACATTCTTCGCCTTCAGAAACGTGAAAACAGTTTGTGCTTACGATATCTAGGTTAGGTATAACAAACATTATACGGAATACACTGATCTCCTTTTTTTCTTCAGTTTTTTCTCGATATTTTGGAAAGTATTTCGACGAATGCAACGATTTGAGTATCATTGTATTCAGAATTGCATACTCGATCAAATTCAAAAACAAAACAAAAATTTTGACAATAATATAATTTCCAATTTTCAGATTTCAAATAGGTCCAGTTCTCCAGAAACGCCTAATAGGCCGTCGAACTTGGTACAACCTGTATACTTTTCTGACACCGGCATCTCCAATTTTTGAATCTTGACAAATAAGTCCCAATCTCAACACTGAATCTCACACCAATTCTGAACCGAATCGGACAAGTTTCGTCAGCTCTATCTATGACATCAGAGGATCAGTAACTCAGCAATCGAGAAATAATCTTAGAACAAATATCCTGGTGATGCCTACCGCAGATGTAGGCGAAACGTGAGGTGAAATAATTCCTAATAGACCACGGCCAATGAGCCCGGAAGACTCTCTTAATGTCAAATTTATTTTTACTCTTACTCTGAGTTACAGAAACATCATTTAGCATTCAAAGGACCTTTAAAAGTTGAATCCACTTCTAAACGGGCTACCATCTATCGAATATCCGAGTTAATGAAGAATTCAGATTTCGAAGGACCCTTAAATTTAAGTTGACGTTGTTGCAACTCAGGGATAGTCCATCTATAGTCCATATCATTTCAAAATTATATCCTAGAATTTTATAGCTTTTTCGAATAACATCATTCGAATATCAAGAATTTTTTTTATAGTTCGTCTTCATGAAAGTGATGATGGCATAAACTCCATCGATTGATTTAGGCTAATTCGATTGTAGGATCCAGTATCGCATATTAATCTTTATTCATGAATTTTTCCTCTGAATATTCATCCAACTTATAAGTTAATTCACCTTGTCGAATGAGAAGGAGGCAAAACAGTATCTCATTTAAAACTTCGTACTGCAAGTTCCACCGAATGTGGAATTATGGCTCACCTATAGATAAAACATTAAAACGTGTCCGCAATTCAGATTTCATGGTAATTGCTCACGCTATGTTTATTTAGCGTTGTTTCTTGTGAAAACTCACAGCCACGACTCAAATAATATTGTGCTTCGGGGGCATTTCAAAATATTCCTACATGAATGATGTGTCTGCTATCTCCGTGTGAAAAATGAGGAGGGTATGTCGAATGGATGCACCTCAGAAAGCAATAGAGAGCCGAGACGATTCACCCATATTCGGTATGTGGTTACTCTGCATATTCACCACGGGATAGGCCATCGTCGTATGCGGTGTACGAATGCAGAATTGAAAGCAACCAGTGGCGGCTCTGCCATGAGAGCACATAAGCACGTGCACCCCCAAAAAAGTAACATAAAATCAAATTTCCATTTTTGAATAACCAATAAATTCTGAAATTACTAATATTATTTTGTATCTACATCTGCATTCCCAATCCCCAACTTTTTTCTTCTATGAATCGAATAATGTGCTTTACTCTACTTACCCTGCCCTTTAGTCTACGTCGATTGCGGTGCGATCAAGTAGGAGGGGCTTACGACGAATTGCTAGGCAATTTCTGTGAGCGGGGTGTACGCCATTTGAACTGAAAGAGGAGCACAATTTCGCTGTGCACCAGTGGTACAGAGATTA